>OVBI01000751.1:0-55035 GCA_900406495.1 Sisymbrium altissimum
AACTCATTTATTAAATGATCACAGAAAATACAGCTCGGGATCATGAAAATCTGAGCCGAGCTGAGCCAACTCGTGAGCTATTGGCTCATTTTGACACCTGTATATAAACCGTATAATTTAATTGTATATTGACTAATTGTTCAGCTTCTGGTTAACATTTAAAGCTCGAATTGACCAAATTTTAGAATATTGGTTGTAATTATATTCTCTAATGAAAATTTTGTAAATTATATCCTCTAATAAAGATAGTTTTGTGTATACGTGTACCTAAAAAATAAAAATAGTTTAGAATGACAAAGTTAGAAAAAAACTAAAACTTTCTTTTCATTTTATAGTTTTTAGTTTTGATATCTTTCTATATGTATAAGAAAATTATATATATATATATATATGTTAACGGATAAATATGTTCGATCTTATCTAAATCTACTAACGGATAAACATGTTTGATATTATCCAAATATAATGATGATTAATCATTTGGATATTATTCGATATTTTGTAATAATATTGTGATGAATAGAAGTATTCTGATATTTTTTTTAATGATTTTTAATTATATGATTGATTTAAATATTAAAATTTTTTAAGGTTAATATAACAATGGTGCTTACAATACCTTATAGTTTATGTTCATATGTGAAAATTTTACTATGCATATTTATTAAAGATTTGATAAATATAGATTTAATTTTATTGGTTTTCATTTTGTCTACTACCAAATATTATTTTATTATTCATTTTTAAAACTTGATACAAATCCCACTTGAAAGAGAATAACATTAAAAATCTTCTTAACAGAAAAATAAAAAAAAAAACATTAAAAATCTAGTAAATTAATTCATAGTAGTAGTTGAAGTAAGTAAAAAAAAAAAAAACCTGCATATCAGTATGTAATAAATGCATAGAAACGTATTTATAGCAAGATTAATTTGAATTGTCATAGACTTCAGAGTTCCTATAGCTATGTTTCTAGTCATAAAGTAAAATAAGACAGAGAAAAAAAAAGGAAAAAAAACTGTAAATGCTTGTAGATTACCAATTATATCAGTAGGCAAAACGCATCACGTGATCATTAGAAGGTAATTATGTAGAAGTTTTGGTAATAAAACTTGCATAATTCTGTTCAAAGGTAATAACTGAAAACTATAAACGTAGTAGTTTAGTGCTTGCTTGAAAACCAAAGCTCTCACAGTTTAATCAAACGTGTCTTAGTGACCTTCTCTCGTTTCCCGAGCCATAAGAGATTACAAGAAGAAGAATCCAAAGATAGACGAAGACGATCATCTCGCTCATTTCTCGTGAGTTTTTTTCAGACTGTTTTCTTTTTCTTCTTATTTATCACCATATTACACTGTACGACGCTCTATAAATTATTCACTTGCTCTTCATATCTTTAGTATTCGTGTGTTCTTCGGTTTCATCTCTCTTTTTTTTGGTTCTTCGGTTTTTTGAAATTCCCACGCATTCGTTTGTTGTTGCCGTTTGGTTGGGTTTTGTTTATAAGGTGAAATTTCATCCAAATCTTTGGAATTTTAGTTTGAATCAAGTGTATAATCGATTTTCGCTCTGTATGTAGGTTCTTGTTCTTACAATCTTGATGATCTTACACACAATTTTCATGATCTTACAAATAGTAATGGCTCGAATTTCACTAAAACCGCTTCATATTTCATTATTCGTTACACTTCGGGGGTGTTATTCATTTATTGATTTAGAAACCTGTATGAGATTTATAAATCTAGGTAAAATATTCTGATTTCCAAATCTAATAATAAATATGTACAAATCCGAGGGTTTCTTTCGGATTTTACTCTTTGTATTTTTAACAAATAAATCCACCCAAATCCACTCAAATTCATTGTAAAATCAAATCCATAAATAAATCTGTATGACTGAATAACACATGATTTTAATTAGGATTTATAAATCATAAAACCAATAACACATGATTTTAACATGGATTATAAAATCATGAAACCAATAACACTGGATTTCATTCAGATTTTCAAATCCATTAAAATACATAAACCAATAACCCCCACTTCGTAATTACCAGTTTGTTCTTGTTACTGTTCATTCGGTGCCCCTAATTTGGTGTGCATACTTCTCTGCTGTCTCCGTAAGATTCAAAGTTCATTTTGTTTTTAGATTTCACATTAGACTCGTGTACACATTGGGTCAACGTCTCTGTCCTGCATAGTTTGCATGCAATTTTCTTCGGGCTTTTTTTGGATTTTATGTGGTAATAAAGAAATATTTGCTTGCTTAACGGTGTATCTATGCGTAGTGTTATTAAGAAGTTTGATTTTTTTACGTGTGCAGGAAGATGCTACAATTGACATCCCCTTTCCGTAAGCCCAAAAAGGTCTGTGCTATCAGAGATTTTCCATATGGATGTGGTCCTCAGTTTATTCAGAATCAGACAAGAGAGAATGGTGGTGAGGTTGTTCCAGTCACAAGTGGGGAATCGATTGCTTCTCAACATAGCTACGTTGGTGTTCCTAATCGTGATTACAACCATAGGCCTGCTTCTTCTGTTGATAGGCGTGATGGAGCTGAGTCGATTGATGTGATCTTGAAGAAAGCTGGCTTAACTGTCCCAGTTAATACTGATGTTGGGAGGGGAAGATTTGTTTCGTCTTTCAGTAAGGTTCCTCCATCTTGTGGAAGCAAAGTTAAACCTCTAAGTTCAGAGGAAGCTATCAGGCTAAGTGCGTCTCAGAGCAGAAGAAGCCAGCTTCCATCTTCGTCCACTAGCACTCAGAGGAAGCTATCGCTAGGCAAAGGTGTGGAGAACCAGAGAAACTCACCTACGCTAAGAGGAAAGACTCACGAACCAAGGCAAATCAGAGAGGAGGGACAGTCAAACCAACTTGGACTCATCCCGGTTACGAGACAAAACCAGATTACCAAAGTTCTTAGCCCACGCCAGAAAGTTCTCAAAGCTCTAAGTCTTTTCAAAGCTCTGTTTGAAGCGCTGTATCAAAACAAAACAGCTGGAGAATCAAAGACTGCCGCAAACAAGATACATTATAAAGCACGAGAAATCCTTGTAAGCCATGGGATGCAAGTGAATTCTGAAAAGACGATTGGACCAGTACCTGGAATCGAAGTTGGAGATGAATTTCAGTACAAAGTAGAACTCAACTTGATCGGTCTCCACTTCGACATTAGGGGTGGTATTGATTACACAAATAGAGGAGACGTGAAAGTAGCTACGAGCATCATTTCATCGGAAGGTAATGGTTACATGGATAGATTGAATTCTGATGGGATGATTTACTGCGGTCAGGGAGGTAACCTGGCAGGTAAGGAGCAAAGAGTAATGGAAGATCAGAAGCTTGTTACCGGCAATTTGGCTTTAGTTCAAAGCATGTGGAAACGGAGTCCGGTGAGAGTGATATTGGGGAAAAAGAGATTGGACCAGAGAGGAAAGCGTTACGTGTATGATGGGTTGTACTTGGTTCAGGATTATTGGGAAGTTAAAGGTCCTGGAGGTCATAACATGTTTAAGTTTCAGCTCTCTAGGGTTCCTGGTCAGCCTTCCACCACCTGAGATAAAACTTTTTTTTAGTGTGGAAATAGTATCTGTTTTAGGTCATGGTTCTGTGGGGGTAGTAGAGGAACTCTACTTACAAAATCTGGCTAATCATAACAGTAGGTCTGGGATCTTTTGTATTGATGCTTATGTTTCTTGGTATTGATGCTTCTGTTTCCGTTTGTGTAAAATAATAATAAAAATGCATTCTAGTTCCTTGTTAATATTTACAGTTGCTGAAACCCGACAATATACATTTCTATTTTGCATGTATTAGTGTACACGAATAGCGTATATGGGCTGGTAAGAGCTAAAAAGTAACCTTAAAATCTAGTTCATAGTAGTTCATTGTGAGTCGCTCTCATTTACTACCTCCACTCCAACCACCATAGAGAAAGTAAAAGTAAAAAAAGCTACATCAAACTCTATGTATTGGGTAATGTTTTAGGACATAATAATAAAAAGAAAGCCATCATCAAAATCTACATCGAAAGGGACAGTACCGGGGGCCCATTTAACTTTAAGCCGGCGCTGAAAGGGAGTATCATTTAAAGTTGTTATGTATGTGTGTCTGTGTATTTACACCAAAACAAAAACAAAACAGAAATACTGAAATTGCTATTTTTCAAAGTTAATGTGACTATGTAGTTGTTGCAGAGGTGGAATTCATTGTGATTGATTGCAAACTTTTAAAAGATGGGTACTAATTTATTTTGAACATGTAGATGGCCACTTCGGTGAGTCTTTAATGTTGTTTTATTGAATCCAGATTTAGGATTTTACTAAGGAAACTTTAAGCCATTGCTATCAACATATCCACACAGATCTGACTTTCTTTACCCTTTTCTTCTTCTTCTTCTTCCACATTCTCACCAGAGTTTCGTAGCAGCGCTTCAGTGACTTCCTTAAAACGTATCTCATCAACCTGTTTCTCTTTTTCTTTCTAATGACTACTGACCACATTGGGCTTTTAAGTTGGATATTGTGGAACCAAATTCAGATTTATCTAATTTGGGCCCAAAAATTCAATCTCCACAACTAAAATTTGGACATTTCAACTACAAAGAATAGGGGATTATTTGAAGACTAAAGAAGGGACCAAGTCTTTTCCTGAAACAGATTTCCTTCACAATGCGTATAAAGGATTAGGCATTTCCACTAAATGAAAAAGTGAAGATATAAAATCGAATCACGAAAGGGTCTCTGTTGGGTCAAAAATGTACATCCAATATAACTGACAAGGAAGCAAATTTGATGGACAAAACAAAGTAGAACAGATCATAGAGAGAAAGACTGAGAGGGATAGAGATATAGCTTGATATAGAGAGTTAACAGTGTAGGATACCCCAAAATGTGTGACGCCGTGTTGATTTCTGCGGTTACATACGTTGAGATGGTAGATGATGCGGAGAAGCCGAGAGTTGTTATGTGGGAGACGCTAAGGTGAGTTTTAGAATGAAACCGATGATGAGTCCGATGAGTCCAACCAAAGCTGCCAACTTTAAGGACAACCCATTTTCGCTGTTCCTCTGGTTTTTTCTTCTCTTCACCATCTCCTGCAATGTCATTTAAAACATGTTTGGCGATATCCTTTGTAACTAAGCATTGATTAATCAGAGAGAATAATATCAAGCAAACTTTCATGGAGGCGTACCAATTCATGTTGCAGCTGTTGTGTTTGCTTAACAGCCGCATCTCGCTCTTCCTTCAGCCGCTGTATGGTCTGAACATACATATTGATTGTAAAGAAGTTAGAGTGGGAACTGAAACAAGGGAAGACCTAAATCTCTCTTAATCTATGACACGGTGAGTTACGAGATTCTGTGAGGTACATTTGTTCACCGTATGAGACAAATTGAATACATAAAGTTTTGAAATTTGGAGTCTCAAGTCTCAACCAACTGACTCAGTCCTTCATTACAATATCTATTGCCTGAAAATCACAAGTGCGAATACTAGAAAGTCTTTCTTGGATTTGAATGAAAGTTACTTTTAGTTACCCAAATTAGTTTGTACACTGATTTTTGCGTATCACAAAAAAGGAGGCTATTAATAAGGTGTCTGTCTATTCAAGAGCTCATGTGAATCATCCTAGTATAAGGTTTTTTCTATGATTATAATTGGTTAGGACACAAGTAATTAACGTAAAAGACCAAATAATGGGGTTAATATCATTTGCAGGAAGTCATTATCACAAAGAGACTAAATTATAGCAGGTGAATGCAGTTTTTTTACTCACAGAGATGGTTTCGGAACCAGTTCCATCGCCATTGGTTGCTCCAGAATCAGAAGACCTTTGGGCTGTAGACGGGGAGATATACGAGACCTTGAGCTTACACTCTGTTAATGTTTTCCCACTGTCCTTGGTAAACTACATACAGACATGAAAAATTTAGTTTCCCAAAAATAGGAAATCATGATTCCGGATAAAGAAGTTTTTACTCTGTGACTTACTGTGTCTTGTGGGAGTTCATCGACATCAGTGTGAGGAGGCACAATGGTACTTTGAAGGAGAAATTTGTCTTTGCACTGCATATCTGGAGGATACTCCCTTTGCGCTTGTAGAGTAACTATAATTTAGAAGATCTTAATTATCCCCAATGTTAAAGTTTTAAAACTGCTACAAATGACTGAAGAAGTTAAGTAGAATCAGTGTACCTCTAATGATGCAGGAGTCCCATGGCTGTATGACACCAGTGTTGGGTCTTACAAAATACTTTTTTGGAGACGTTGTTTTCACCTGATTAAGCGAAGAAAGAAGAAGTTATTTTCGGGTAAGAAACAAGAGTTCATATTAAGTCCATCATAAAGAAAGTAGGTGGTTAGTTAATAGGCAGAATTACCTTGAAAGCAACATAGTTCTCAGTTTTATTGGCAACTTTAAGATCACAGTAGCTTTGCTTCTCGAGTTCAACTGATACATGTATCAATATATTCTCATGAGCATCGAATAGAATCAATTTCATAAAGCAGAGAACAATTTCCTTCGTCGCTAACCCCACAAAAATGTGTTCTTCATTGCAAAGTCAACACATTTTCTAAAGTAAGACCATAAAAGCTCAAAGAGATTGGTGTAACAAGAGCAAATCAATAATTCACAAATTTGGAAATCTTAACAAAAATATGGCAACTTTAAAGAGAATCCATTCTCACATACAAACGCAGACGAAAAGTAAAGATGGCAGATTGCAAATGATGAGCATGCATGCACGATCTTGGAAACGTATAACGAGAAAGTTTGAATACTTACAAAGAAATTTGAGTTCATCAGGTTGAATGGAGATAAGCTGATTCTCGCCAACGCCAGTCATTGCTCTTAGCTAACAACCACACACACACACAATAAGATCAACAATCAATCAATCTTTACGACTCGAAACCTATACACACATCGATATCGAATCCCCTTATTCAAACAATTCCGAATATACTTCTTTCTTTTTTATTCAAAAAAGGAAAAATAGAATTAGTGAGAAATTAAGAGCAACAAAAGAAGGATCAAACAAACCTGAAGAAGAAAAACAAAAGTCACGGTCCAACGATCGATCAGCAAGGAACGCGAAAGAAGCTGCTTTTTTTTTTAATGTTTTTTCTCTTTCTCCCGGAAATCGCTCTCCACCAAGACCTTCTTCTCGTTCGATTGGTGGTGACGAGAGCAAAGGAGCTTTTCTATAGAGAGAGAGAGAGATAAGCAAAAGCGCTTCGAGGAGCGGCCACGTGCAGTCGAAGCAAAGTTCCGTGCGAATTCCTCCGGCGTCGTCTCCGGGAACTACGGGGAACTAAGAGAGAGAACAGAGGGGGAACGGAATTCTGACACGTGTGACAACAGTTGTGCATTGGAGGAGAAGAAAAAGGTAAAAGCGACAGGCTGGAAATAAGGGTCTAAGACGTGGCAGGTTTCGATTGGTTTAATTATTTTATGTAGAGCCTAACTGTTATAATGGGCTTTCAGGTGGTAGGCCATTTTCATTCCTTCACGATGAGATGTTTAATTTATTTATTTTTCCCTGGTCATTAATTATTAATGTTGGTGGTAAACTAAATAAATATCGGACATAAACCAATTATTAAATCGAGATATTAGAATCATGACGAAGGAAACAGAGACAGTAGTTATTGGTCAATACTCAATAGAGAGGAAAGAGACAAGAAAATACTCAATGATTTTTCCAGAATATTCGTTTGTCTGCTTTACCTGGAAAGTCAATTGATTCAATAAGAACTACATAGAATCTAAAAGGTGACGTTTGAAAATTGAATTCGAACACAATGTGTATACAGCTACTTTTATTTTTTTCCTTACTTCGTGAATATAGTTATTTTTGGTAATTACAGTTCAGTCAAAATGTATGTTGTATGAGAATTAACTATAATTAAATATGATTCAATGTTTTTAATATAATACTGGAGTAGTTAATAAGCCATATAACATTTTTACGAAAACTTATTTTACAAACTAGCAACTAAATGACTGATTTATTCAAAATCAAAATTGGTGGATGTTTTGCATTACTGATACAATGAAAAATGTCAATGCGCATATATGATGATAACGTAGAGTAAAATAAAAATGCTAACTTGTTAAGATACCCTATAAAAATGATTTAAATCAGTTATGTCGACTGATCCACAATCCTACTCAAGATCAAAACATCAACAAGGAGCCTCACAAAGCATTTTGATTTACTTTTCTCAAATGTCACACTGTAAATTACATGAAGAAAAATGAAATCCAAAAGACAAACAAACAACAGTCATTACAAGAAGGGGTAGAGACAGACAGAGTATGTAAAAGGAAGAGATTAGCTACCTCTGGAGGTTGAAGACACCACAAGACTGGTGCTCACTTAAAAGTAGAGAGACGAGGAAGCTTGTCCCTCAGATAGTAAAGCCTTGCTCTTCTCACTTTCCTGTGACTCACCACTTTTATTTCCTTAATGTTGGGAGAGTATCTGTTGAAATCAAAACACGTCAGATACACATATTCCCACTTCAATGTAGATTCAGCCAATTTTACTAAGAAGCTAACGCCTAGAGTGATTTCAGACTAAAAGTTGACGGACGGTTCTGAATCTGGGTCTAAGCATATACCACGGTAAGGCCTCAGCTTAATGATCTAAAATGCTCAAATTTCTAGCAAAAAAGTCACAGTTCCTATAGTTCCATACTTGGGAGTAGGCAATATCTCTCTTTTACATGAAATACTGATGCATTTATGATAAGATTCAGAATCAACACGTTCTTTATTTCTCAAGAAAAGAATAGCAAAATGGCCATATTCGACTATCAAGAGCCAAGAAACTGTTTAGGGTTTGTATTGTACTCCCTACTCGCTACCAAAAGGCTCGAAAAAAAAAGAATGAATGCGAAAGACCATTTACTGTGATTACACCCACTCCTGTTTATCCTATCAACATTTATGCTTATCAATATACCAGAGCTAGTGTGTAGAATAAAGAGAGGCGAGGAAGAAGATACATACATAGGAAAGACGATTTCAACACCGATGCCTGCAATGATTCTCCGGATACGAATGGTAGTGTGGATGCCAGCATTTTGTCTAGAAATCACTATACCTTTGTAGATGGATAGCCTACGTCTGTTCTCAGGAACTTCCTGTAAAATCAAACCCACCACTTTCAAATCAAGTCTTGCATTTTTTTATTCACAATGGCTTCAGATTATGACAAGAACAAGGACTTACCAGTTTGATTTCGACAATGTCCCCTGTCCTAAGTTCTGGAACTGGTCTTACTTTCTCAGAAACCTCAATTGCTTTCTGGTTGAGTATCTACAGAAAAAAAGGTAAATCAACACTGGTTGATTAGAGAACAAGCGCGAGAACCAAAACAAACATATCTCTCTCTTTACTGCAAATATCAGCATCAGATAAAACGAACATCGCACATATCTTTACAGAAACACATTTGATTGTTTACTAATTTCTACTGATAAAAAGACCTTCAAAGTTTCCAGTTTCAGCAATTGAAATCAATCTTAAATAACTGCATTTAAAAATTTGAACTTTACCCCCATGACATCTCCAAGCTTGACCCTTGGCTTCCACGGAGTTTTAGCTTCCTCCACCTCAGTAGCTTCTACTGCTTCAGCAACATCCTCCGAAACTGCTTCAGTGTCTCCACCTTCAGTGCTCTCTTCGGCTTTAACGATAAACTCCCTTCTCTTCCTGGAATCAATCGCGAAGCCGAAATTCGAGCTCGAGTGATTAAGAAAAACCCTAGAAACTGATATCCGCGAGCTCACTGATGATGCACGTGGTACAAACGAAGAAACCCCTAAATTCTTAGTAGGGGTTCTCGGTATCATATGCAATGCCTGCTTCCACACAAAGTAAAGGAAGAAAAATTCCGCATAAGATAACTAAAAATACAGAATTCTAAGAATCATTATGTGAACTGTGTTGGTGAGTCAAAGAGCAAAGAAGAACCTGAGGAAGAAGATGAGAGTTCGTCGCCATGTTTGCACAACCCAATACGCAGAGTAACGAAGCCTTATCAGCTTCAGCGTTTTACCACTCCATAGCAGCAATGCTGTGTCATCTCTTATCCTCGCGTGCAATTAATTTTTATGGGCCATTTACTAACTTATATGGGCCTATTTATTTGGGCCTATATAGTTATGCCCATACAATCATATTTAACTTAAATTGTGTATGACAAGGAAACCATTACCAGAGCTGACTTTTCGTTCCCCAATTTCCATAACTAGAGATGGTCCAACTAACGAGTTTGTGTTACAAATAAAAGTATGTTTGTGACTTCTAAAAGTATAATTGGCCTTTAAAATGTTTATGTGACAAAGCCGATAAAAGCTTTCTGTGGAAAAAAAAGAGGAATATACATTATTAAAGATGATAAAGGAACTAACAATGAGCGGTATACAAATATGAAGATACCATTTTCTCTACAAATCACATTGTTACTATGATTTGTAACTATTAGAACAAATAGTGTGTTGTTTTCAATATCATAATTGTTACCATCCTTTATGATTAGTAACTATTAAATCAGTCATAATTATCATTGCACATATGCGATAAAGAATTACCAATCAAACTTATATCACACACTAACATAATCTGTTTTGAGCCTACCTTGTAGAACTGTTCAGATGTGGAGCCTGGAGCTATAATAATTTTGTTTTGATTCTTTTCTTTTTTTTTGTCGGTAAAAACTACATGATCGTATGAAGAAGTACAAACGATCACTCGAGTACATACTATTCATTATCCAATATCAATCCAAGAGACAACATAATTTTGACTAGTAGCTCCAGCAACTTTTGCTAGACAATCCGCTTCATTACCGCCTCTCTTGCAAGTTGCATGAACTTGTAATGAAGGCTCGACCGGGGGGTGTCCTGGTGGCGATACATACGTGAGATATCCTCCACTCTTGAGTTTCGTGAGGCAGTTTTTAGTTGACAATAATATAAACTTATGTTCTTTATTCAAGTCGTCTACATGTTCACGTTATCATTGACTTACACCACACACAAGCGATGAAAAGCTAAATATTTTAATTTATGACTATACCAAAAAAAAAAAAACAAATGTTTACATCTTTCTTTGTCTGTAATTTTCGTAAAACGAATATATTTTTCTTAAAGGTTCTTTTTTCCACACAACAAAAAAAAGAAGCTTAATAATCAATATCTCAAAAGTAGGATTAATCAGATTCGAACTTTAATCTCCTAAAATTAGTTTTCCTCTCCGCGAGTGTATAGAATCAAAAAGAAAAGTGAAGAAAAGAAAAAAAAGGATGGATTGATTGATTCTTTGTCATCCACGCATCTCTGTGGGTTGGCTTTGCCACGTCAGCAATTCAAACATGAAAGCAAAACGCATTTAAAAATTGTTCCGAAAGTGTGGGTCCCACTTTGCTTATTTCTTAACCGCGTCATTGACAAAAAGAAGAGAAGAGCACTTAAAGCCAAAGCAGGCAAAAAATAAAGAAAATAAATAACAAAAAAACATTCACCGTTTAGGTCTCTCTCTCTATTTCTCTCGTGTTCATTCCGACGACGATCGCAGAAATTATTAGCGCCGGAGTTTACATTTACCGCCAGATTCTCGTTTGATACGTTGGGGAGATCGATCTAGATACGAGACTTAGCCATGAATCCTGAATAGTAAGAGGCTTCTCTTCTCATGATTTGATATATCTCTCTATGATTATTCGGATCGGTTGTCGTCGATTCAAAGCTTTTTTTCTGTTTGAATTTTGCTTTTAATATGCTCGGTAGTTTGGTTTATTGTTCAATTATGGTTTGGATCTTTGTTGGTTGGTAGGTTTCTGAATTGAATCTACCCAATTTTCCTCGTTCGAGGTCTTTTTTTTTTTGTTTATGATTAATTCTCGATTTAGATCTTATAGAAGTTAGATCTAGGGGAATTTGACTGAGATCTGTTGATAACTTGGAAAATCAAATTGAAATTCGAGGGTGTTTATCTCATGGTTTCGATTTTATGCGAATAAATTTTATCAACATGTATTAAAGATGTTTATCGTTCTGGCGTAATTCGTTTTTATTTTCCCTTATGCAGTGACTATCTGTTCAAGCTTTTGCTTATCGGTGATTCTGGTGTGGGGAAATCCTGCTTGCTTCTAAGATTTGCTGTAAGTAACTGTGCACTCCTCTAGTTTCCTCTATCTCAGCTGACGAATTGTTTAGATGTATCATCAATCTTTGGTCATTGCCTTTTTTTAACATTGTACACACACATAACAATCTATGCGTTCTTGAAGAAGCTTTTGCTTCTCAAAAATCATTAGTTCAGTTCAATTACCGCTGAGTTTGCATTATGGTGTCCTTGTTACTGTTTGTGTGCTTTTAATTTGAAATCTCGAGTTTCTGTGTGTACAGGATGATTCTTACCTGGACAGCTACATCAGTACCATTGGTGTTGACTTTGTAAGCATACTCTTCGCATCGCTTGTTAACATGCAGAAAACGGAATACCAAATAAAAAGTGTTATTCTTTACTAATAATGAATCATGTGATGCAGAAAATCCGCACAGTTGAACAGGACGGAAAGACAATCAAACTCCAGATCGTAAGTATTCTTGAGCTACACATATATATCGTATTCAGTTAAAATTTGGAAAAGATCGTATAATAACTCTTGGCAATCACTGTGTATACAGTGGGACACAGCAGGACAAGAACGTTTCAGGACAATCACCAGCAGTTACTACAGAGGAGCTCATGGAATCATTGTATGTGCTCTCTCTCACGAACCAATCATCTTCTTGTTAATCGATCCATCCTTTGCTTCTCCCTCATCATTGCCTTTTCTTGGCAGGTCACCTATGACGTCACTGACCAAGAGAGCTTCAACAACGTCAAACAGTGGCTGAATGAGATCGACCGTTACGCTAGTGAGAATGTGAACAAGCTACTGGTTGGGAACAAAAATGATCTCACATCACAGAAGGTTGTATCCACTGAGACAGCCAAGGTAATAAACAAACCAACTGCTCTCTTTTGCTGTCCTGTAAATCTTGTCGAAAAGATAATAAGATTCTTTGGTTCTTCTCCTCCTACAGGCTTTTGCTGATGAACTTGGGATCCCTTTCTTGGAAACAAGTGCTAAAAATGCAACCAATGTTGAAGAGGCTTTCATGGCCATGACTGCTGCAATTAAGACCAGGTTTGGATTAGATCTACTTGTGCTCCTTAATCCCCTTTTGACTTCCATGCTTAACCGTTCTTGTTGTTTCTGTTTGCAGAATGGCTAGCCAACCAGCTGGAGGTGCCAAGCCACCGACGGTCCAGATTCGCGGACAGCCAGTGAACCAGCAATCAGGCTGTTGCTCATCTTGATTCCATTAGTCTCGAAAGTCTCTTTGGATCATTACACCATTATAATCATTTGTTTGCATTGCATGTAAGACTTCTCCAATTGACAACTCGTTGAACCCTTCTTTTTTCTTTCATTTTTATAGCTTTGCTATTCTTTTTCTGATGTATTTCGATGTTTGAAACGCATAAATTCTATAGTAAGGGCCCTTTATGCAAATAAAGCAAAGACGCCTTTTCTAATTTCTTCACTTTCGCAGTATAATAATTTTTCTTTCTTCGAAGGTTGTTATTAACTTGTTACGACACTAATCACAGATCAGAGTTATGATCAAAAGAATCTGAAGCATAAATTAGTAATGCCCCTTTATGCAAATAAGGCAAAAACACCTTATCTAAATTCTCCACTTGGAAATAGTCGCAGCTAAATAATTTTTCTTTCATTTCAGTAAAAACATTTTTGCTTTTTAGAAGGTTGTCATTATAACACTAATCAAAGATGGGAGTCGAGATCAAAAGAATCTAAAAGACTAAAAAACTTGCGAGACAAGATAGATCATAATTTTGTTTTTCCATCATAACTTAAAAGCCCCCAAACTTGTTTTGTAGAGAAAGTGTAACAAAAATGATAGAATTAAGAACAAAATTCAACTAAAGAGAGAGTAGAGATAGATAAGAGGCTGAAGGACCAAGATGGGTCTTTACTTGCCCAATGATGGGAACTGAGCACTGTCTCCAATCGCCGGAGCAGGAGCTCCTCCATACATTTGGTTTCCTCCTCCGTTAACATCTCTCTGTCCACGACCACCGCGACCTCCATCCCTCTGTCCACGACCATCGCGACCTCCGTCTCTCTGTCCGCGACCTCCTCTTCCACGGTATGCACCTCTTGGGTTGTAGGTCTCTCCGTTAGCCGGCTTCAAAAACTCGTTGATGCTCAATGACTACAAAACCACACACAAAACAAGCATAGATTCAGTTCGAATGTTTAAAATTTAAACCCGAAAGACTTGAATTTTGGATGGAGAGAAGAGAAAGAAACAAGACCTTCTTGGCCTTCTCTTCTTTCTCAGCAGCATCTTTGCGTTTGTCCTTGTCGGATCCCTGAAACAATAAAAAGAAACAAGGATCAACTCTTACTCTATTATTGTCAAGGCACAGATAAATTTCACACAATCAATAGAGACGAAAGTAGAATAATTCAGATTCTCACCAGCTTGATGAAGATCTCCTCATTGTTGGTCTTCTTGTTAGAGAGCTGTTGCATAGACTCAAACACTTTGGTGTCAACTTTCCTTTCCTCAACCTTTGTGGCTTGCAGAGCTTTCTTCTTCTCCTCCAGAATTTTCTCATACTCTTCCAGTGTCATCTCCTGTAACAAACCCATAATATCCGTTCTAATGTTAGTCTAAATACATCTTTGAGGCTGAAACGTTGACCTTGTCTCATCACACAAAACATGTTAAAGGACATGAGTAGCCGACGACGTTCATACCTTGTTTTCAGGTTCTTTCTCCTCTTGCTCATCCGCAGGAGCATCTTTCTTTGCATCAGTGGTGTCATCCTCACCGCCTTCCTTCTCAGCAACAGGGCTCTTCTCAACCTCGGTTGTGGCTTCCTCGGTTGCTCTAATATTTAGAAAAACATAAAAGAGTTTCTTATCAAGTCAATAGTACAAGACATCGTACAAACAAATTGCAATACAATAGCACTGAGATCAAACTGAAGAGAAGGATACTTACGGTGGAATATCATCTTCAGGGGTACCCCAGTTTCCACGACCACCACCCTCACGTTTCAGGTCATTACTAGCAAAACACCAAGTCACAACAAAAATCAAAAACAGTAAATGACGTCAAACATAGCAGTAACCAAAGTAGAAAGAACTAAGAAGAAAGCTTACCCACGACCAGTTCCACTACGGCGCTCAAAAACCCTCTTAGGGCGGTCGACATCACCAGATTTACCATTGGCAAATCCACCAACGTGACCTCCACGACCACCACTTTCGCGGTATCCACGGAATCCACCATGCCTTTCTCCATCCCTTACTGTTGGCTCATGAGGTCTGTCTCCTCCGGGGTTAAACATACCACGAGGCCCACGTCCGGCACCACCACCACGACCTCCTGAAGGAGCATTTCTGGACTCCCTCACTACATTTACCAAGTCAGATTTCACTCATTAACTTTCAAGACATCGATGGTAATGAAAACCTTTCAGTACAACAAAGCTACTTATCCTTAGTTAACCTTAGCTCTAACATAAAAAGGCTATGCATATCATAATCACACAACGCAACAGAGAGAGATTCAGTTAAATCTGTTCAATAAAGACAGAAATCGAAGAACATAAATACCAGCTTGAGAAGGAGGAATCGGCTTGGATGGCAACTTAGCGGCCTTAGCAGGCTGGACAGGAGCTGCTTTCTCGACCTTCTTCGGCAAAGCCACGACAATCTGGCTTGGATCCTCAACGTCAACTCCTATGAGATCGAACGGGTTCACGGTCGTCATCTCTGCTTCGGTACAATCGAAATCGAGTCACTCGACAAACTTTCTTTGCTTTGATGGATTTTTCGAGAGGGAAAAAACCTTATTGACTACACGATTCCATGAAGAAATCTTAATCAAAATAATAAACAAAAAAAAAGATCGAAGAGGTTATTCGGACAAGACTTAAGTTTTGGGATGCGTCGGAAATCGAAAGGAGAGTGAATGAACTGGAAAACCCTAGCAAGATGCGGCCGAGTGTGTTTAAAGATTATGCGACTTTCGATGCTTAAAACCTAATCCGTAAAACCCCTCTGGGTATTATACTCTGCGGACGGTTGCACCTTAAGCTAATCTGCTCCTCTTCTTTTGTACGTGTGATTTTGTCAAAACTGCGTTCTATTGATTAGATCTCACATCTAAGGGCTGTCAGCTGGTTGGGCGTTAAAAGCCCATAAACAATCACAATTCTGAGACTAGCATTTTCGTTTTTAGCCCAATAAAAGAGTTAGTGGGCTTCGACCCGAACATTCTAGAGGAAACTCGTCAGTTCAATCTTTGTTGAAGCTTCATAAACTCTAATTGCATATGAATCCTCTAGTTTGTGTCCGTTTTCTATGAAAGACTTTTACAAGTCTTCTTATAAAAGTGCATCTCATCTCATCTCATCTCATCTCATCTTTTCACTGTAGTATATGGATAAGCTACTGAGCAAGTGTTTTTATTTTCAAGAGATTATGATTATCTATAGCCATATGATTAGTGTTAGAACTATCGGTCTGTTACTTTGCAAATTCAAACCTATATAATTTTTTTAAACGAATTAGAAATATGCATGTTAGGCTGGTCAACTGTACGCTTCTCAAAATGAATCATTACATGTTTATAATCGTGGTGAATAATTCAGGTAATTGACACACAGATATGACAGGTTGAATTTGAATTATAATAGGGTAACGACTATAGTTCATACTGTTATACGGTCTTACTATATGACAAACATATAAAACAAATTTGTAATTTGTGTTTGTTACGATTAGACACGTATTCGCATCATGAGATAAATTATCATATAAGGATCCATTAATGGAACTGGCTCTATTTAGTTTAGTAAAAAGTTAAGAGACCGAAAAAAACAAATGAAATTCATAATCAGATAATTTACATAAGGAACAACTTTACTTTCTGCCGCAACATTTAATAGCAAAACTATTCAGCTACAAAATTACACATCCAAGTTATAAAAAACCAACACGTGATCGACACATGTCTCTTATGCAACCTCGCACTTCACCAGCAACTCCGACGCCACGTTCTCTGTTTTTCTCCTCCGTTTCGGTTTTTCAGACGAAGACGAGGAAGAAGACGACGACGACGTATGAGATCTCTTTGACGTGATCCTTACCGGGTCCGGCTCACCGGAATTAACTCTCAACGGAAAATTCAACAAAGCGCGGGAACCACGCATCCTAAAAGCTGCTCTGTCGTAAGCCAAAGCCGCATCTTCCGCTGTCTCAAAGGTCCCTAACCAAACCCTGGCTCCGTTTTTCGCCGGATCTCGAATCTCCGCCGCGAATTTCCCCCACGGCCTCTGTCTCACTCCTCTGTAATGCTTCCCCTTCGCCGGCGCCGCTACCGCCTTCGGTTTCTCCTCCACCGCTGCGATACTCTCCGAAGGTTCGGTTTTAACCGCCGGAAAATCGTTATGAGACGGATAAGACGGTGGCTTCGACGACGGTTCTAAATCTAAAAGATCGCTGAGGCAGCTCAAGTCCGACGACGGCGATGACGTTTCGTAGGCTCCGTTGAAGGCGTCTTTGAGGATTCCGTACACTAACATATCCTCGGAATCATTCTCTTTCAATGGCAAGTCTCCCCAACTCTCCGTGAAACACGAACTCGGTATTGACTCACTGAATCGCAACTCGCTGTCTCCTCCTAGCAAGTGACGTCGTATCGACTCCAACAAAGCGTAATCGGAATCCATCTCGCTCTCTCCGTACATCATTACTGAGAAAATGAGTTTTTTTGTTTCTTTTCTTTTGTTTTGAGTTTTTTTTTGTTTTGTTTTTGTGTGGATTGAATTGTCAAATATCTAATCTTCTCTGTTGAATGAAGGTGAAGAGGTTTATATAGTGGATATTAGAGGCGACGAGGTTCATGAATCTGGAAAATTGAAAATAAAGTCTTTTTCATGTTTTTTCAGTTTTATAATTTAGTGGGAAATCAAAATGCTGATAAAAAAAATATGAAAGTTGTGGATTTTTCATTACCACGAAGGTTCGTGAATTGAACACGTGCGCTTTATCCACAAAGCCAAGCTTAATGGTCAAGATGACGTCATGAGATTTACGGAAGCAAGATGCTGATTGGTCTTTGGCTCTCAACTTGTCCCTTGTTTTGTCGATGGGGTTTGAATTTGAGTTCCGGTTTTGATTAAGCAACTTGTCCCTTGTTTGGTTTATTAATCCATTGTTACTTGCTATATTAACATAATTTTTCGACTAAAAGTTGATTCCAGTTTAAATTATATTCTTTGCTATGTGGCTAAAATACTAAAGTTGCGAGTGTGTACTTAATCAGATGGTTGCCAATAATATATCTTTAATTACATGAAATCTAGCATAGATCTTGTTTTGGTGGTGAAACAAAAATCTAACGAGATGGGCCACAGCTATTTGAATAGGACACTTAAAAAATGTCTGCACAAATCGGGATACATTTCTCCTGGACACAAATTAATTAATGTCATCTCACTTTTTGCCTTTTACCTTTCTTTTCCTTTATACAACTAATTTTCTTAATTTTCATTTTAGAACTTTTTATAAAATAATTCATGTTTATCGACAGAATAACTTAGAAAATACCCATTTGTGCTACTCTAGTCAATAAAATCTGCAGTACTTGAATCCCAAATTCATAATGATAAGGATTCCATGGAAAACTCAAGTCAGAAGCCATAGTGTAACTCATATTTTTGAAATTTCTTTTTCACTTTTTTTGTATGTCCAAAACTTCAAATAGCCTTATATACCTCTTTCCACTCAGTACTTGGATTTTTGTTGATAATTTATTTTATTTCCGTCATTTTCCTTCCATTGGCTTATGCTTCAATAAGCAACACAAAACAAATTAATGGGGGGTCTCTCACGTGTGTCCACTTGCAAAAGAGACCTCTTTCACGGAAGCATAGTTAGTCAATACTCTCCATAGTCACTTAATTCTCTTCCAATATTGTACTATTTCCCATCGATCCCAATAGTAGTTTTAGTTCAGAATCAGACTACCCTGGTTTCTTGGGCTCCTTTTAAAATAAATAAAAATAATAAAGTTTCTTGGGATATTTTGTATACACAAATAAGTCGGTTGCATTAATATTGATTGGTCCTATATGTCTAAGGGTTTAAAGTTTTATACAGTAACTATGACAGCTAAAATTTGTCCAATCAATTGTTTTTTGAGACTTTAGAAACTAAAAGCTCTTGAAAGTCATTTTAATAAAAAAAAAATTTTATTTTTAAAAAATATTTTTTTAGACTTTTAAAGTTTCTCTATCGTTTTTATTTGTATGTCACTTTTATTTTTAGTTTAAAAAAATTCATCAAATAAAGTAAAATAAAATAAATATTTTGACAACTTATTTTTTATGATAATAAATTAGGTTTTCATTTAGTAGGAAAAAATCTCAAATTACAAAATCCAATCTTTAGATTTTATTTAGAATAGAAGAATTTTGATTTTGTAATAAATAATTGTGAACTAGTTTCATATGTTTTCACATATATTTCCAGAGCTTTTTATTTCAATTTAGCATAAAACTTTTTTAGCAAAAAAAAATAATGACAAAAAAGACCAATGCTAGATTTTTTATTGTTTTTTCATTAGAATAAAAACGTTGAAAAAATGGTTAGTACCACCACATTTTGTTATTCACTAACCACAACTCTTTTGGATTATTATATAATATGAAACAAAAAAACATCTTACATATAGCTACTCCATATAGACTACTAATTATCACTGCAAACGAAAACGTTGGCTCTTTATGTTTTTTTAATAGCAATGATAAGTCCAAATATCAGCATAGTGATCAACATTGATATAGGCATTATTACCAGAAAAAATGTTGTTGTTACAAATAAAATTAGAAATTAAAATCAGTTTTAATTTCAATCATTCTCTAAACGTATTTCATATGTTTCGTATATAACACATATTTTATACATACATCTTGACATATTACTTATATTCTTCTGCATTTGCAGGTAATATTTTTTCATCTTACTCTAGAATACAACTAATGTTACTACAGCCTGTATTACTAAAATTTTATTTTTATTTTTTAGCATAACAATAATATATAAAGTTACAGTCATAATTTCTATTGTTTTTTATATTAACTAAATTTAAAATAAAATTTTAAATTTTAAGTTTTTGGATAAATTTTAAATTTGGTTATATTTGCTGTGTTTACAATGTTTTTGTAATAAATAAATTTCAACCAATAAAAATTATTGTGTACAACAAATGTATTATTATGTTTTTACTTACGTTCATCAGAATTTAAAATTAGTTTTTTACTGCCTAAACATCAAACAATTTATATGTTTAACCTGGTCATAATTTGAGATGTGAAATCAATTATGTCTTGACACTGGATATTGTCATGTTTAGTTACAACCAATATATTAATATTTGTGTATTAGTTTTTTTAATTGGGGGAGACTTAAGCATCAATACATGGATCCAATCACGTTAAGTTCCGTTTTGTTATTAAATTACATTAATCAATAAATGCATTGAATATTCTCATATATCAATGTAGTAGTTGAACATTCGTTTTCATGTCTGAACTCCGCAGCTGAATCCTCATATTATCACTTGGACGTTTCACATGCATCTTCTTGATAGAAATTTTATTTTATTATATATTATGAGTATCTTTTTCATTTCAATTTTGTATGTTTTTTCTCAAAAAAGCATAATATTTGTTTTTATAGTTTGAATTTAGAAATAATTCCTTACAATGATATCATTTTCAATTATTAACTTAACCTTAATGATAATATATATTTTGTAAATATATTCGGATAACTAGTTAAAGAAAGATATGCATAACAATTTTTTATTCTTTTACAGAATCCTTTTGTTTATGATCTTATGCTCGGGATTGGTTGGTGACCTATTGCTAACACCCTTAATCTATTTCTGAGGCGTAATAATGTGTTTAAATTTACATATAATGATATTTACATAGATTTTTCTCCTATCCAATAAAACCGTCTACACATTATACGACAACTGTAATTTTGAGTAAGATATGTTTTTTTAATGCTAACTAATAGAGTGTGTTATTCTCATCTTTCAAAAATAATTAATATTTGTTGGATCAATATAATTTAAGTCGCACGAACAGCAAGTCCAATAGAAATAGAAAAAAAATACTACACAAATTTACGAGGTACCCATGTGGTTGAGAAAGAAAAAAAAATTACTGATGTGATTAATTACACAACAAATCAGCAATAAAAGTTCAAAATTTTACTATCTCGAGTTTACGCACAAGAACCATACAGTGCTGATGTCTCTGAGTTACAAGCTGATGACCATACGCACAAGAACCAAACTGATCTTTACACTTTAAAGGTTTAGCAATTAACCGTCCTTTCTTTATTGCTATAATATAAACCTAAGCCGAGTTCAAAGAAAAAGAGGTCCAGCTTCCGACTGTCATTAGTTATTGGTCTTGATATCCTTGTTAGCTTAAATCGATCCATAATGCGTCTTAATTAACTAACACAGTTTCAAAATGATATTTATTGAAGATGATATTTATTGAAAATGATAACATGTTTGCAAAAGAAAGCATAGAGTACTGCTAAAGAAAAACAAATGATGACATTAACCAATTTTGTGAGTTTAGAATAAAAATATCTACAACTGTAAACCAAATTTTTTATCAAAAAAAAAAAACTTTAAACCAATTTTCGACAAAAGAAAAGATTAGGAAGGATAAAGCAAAAGGTACACAATACAATGCGAGGAATGATCAAAGGAATATGTATGACCCGTCAGCAATTCAAAACTTTGAAATTGACCAAATCCAGTCTTATTTGACTTTGACCGCTGACTATTCAAACTTCTATTAGTAGCAAACTCAAATATATACGTGCAAACAACCCCGCACGTGCATCCCCACCGCAATGTTTGAGTTTTTCTTCAACAGAGAGGCGATAATAATTCTTTTTATTATTTGTTTTCTCACGTTAGCTGAGAATTCATATATTCTCTATGAACGAAAGGATGAATGATTAGTATCTTTTTAATTTCCGTTATCATTTTATAATGCTGAGTAGTCGTCATATTGACTGAAGATTGGTTGGTGAAACAGATGTTTTTGTATCACTTGATCAATTAGAATGATTAATTTCCATTAAATTACTTATTCTTGACCTTTAAATTTGGTACATATGGAAAGTAATCAATCATGTATGGGACGCTAAACAGGTTGCCCCATGGCGGCCGATAAAATAAAAACAATTTGTATGTGGTGGCTTTACTAGATCTAGAGCAAGTGAGCAACAAGTACAAATGGAGGCCATACTGGTATAAGAAAACGACACGCAGATCATGGTGCAGCTTTGTTTTGTTACCGCAATCATTGATTTCCTTTTTTCTACATTTCAGTCGTTATAACTTATACTGAGACGTCAACAAACAAAATTTGTTGTCTTGATTAATCACACCCTTATACTTTAAAACGTTTGGGATAGATGCTAATCATAATCTTTCAACACATATATAGTGATCGTAATATGTAAATACAATCGAATTCATTCGTTATAGTATGTGTGTGTGTGTGTATGTGTGGGCGGGGTTGAAATTCATTTGTTATAACTTATAAGTAAACAAGGGCTCGTTTAATTAAAGCCTTTACCTGATATGTGGAGATTGGAGAACTTCATGGGTTATATCTATATGAAGTGTAAAGTCAGGACATGCATATCTCCTATATGGAGTGTAAGAGAACACTAATACATAATAGGCAAGGATCTCCTAATTTGTTATCAACTGTTTTTTTTTCTTTTAAACAAGAGCTTGATTTGTTATTAATTAGTTTTGAGTTAGAAACTTATGATTCTGTTGTTAAAACACAAACTTCTGATTCTTTCAACGATATAAGAGTTATAAACTCAAACATATATATATATATATATTTATATATTTATATATATTCAATCTAAAAAGAATGAATCAACAATTCAACATGAGTGGTCTCAAGTGGATATGTTACGAATTTCACATCTATAGTGAA
The DNA here is from genome assembly GCA_900406495.1 of Sisymbrium altissimum. Classification (NCBI taxonomy): domain Eukaryota; kingdom Viridiplantae; phylum Streptophyta; class Magnoliopsida; order Brassicales; family Brassicaceae; genus Sisymbrium; species Sisymbrium altissimum. Next base: position 23,172 of record OVBI01000751.1, read on the forward strand.
GTGAAAGAACCTGAATTTCACATCTGCAATGAAAACTGAAAATGAACATAGATAAACAAAAACATATATACATTTCTTTCTTTTCTTTTTCAAATTGATTTAAGTTGAGGATGTGATCTCTTGTTAGACAGCTAATTTAATAACTGAAATTAGAAGGTTCCAATTATCTGAACACGAACAATGATTTGGTTACCGTTTTGTTATTTTTTATTGAATTATTGGTTGCTTTAATTATTTATCATAAGTTGTTTTTTAGAACACGGAGTATTCTGAACCGGGATCTAACTACATTAGTTTCCAAATAGGTGTACTCTATCAAATAACTCAATTACCAAAATTTGTAAATACTTAATAGGTACATTACATAACTTCGCACTGTTAACATTATATTCTAAGTCCGTTAAGAAAGTGGCTCGGAATAAGTTTGGTTCTAGAGACTCGTTGATCTCCCAGTCCCGATTCCATTCCCAACGCGCCGCAATTAATCACCTCGTTGATCCATTCTTCAAATTTCAAACCAATTTATGCACCGTGTAAAATTTGTTGGAAGAGCTTTCTACAACAATCTGAAAATTACTATATAAAATTGATCGTAGTAGTTAGTGCCGCACCGCAAATGCAGATCCTCTAAATACGAAATCAAATACAAATATTAATGTTATCTATTGAACTTTGAGATAAAAGGCCACATGCATTGACTTGACTCATTCAGTCTTGTCCTGCTTACTAAACCCTCCATAATGCATCAAACCAACCATAACTGCTAACTTTATGAGTTTGATTTTGGTTACACATTAATGCTTTATTATCATTTTTTTTTAACCACGTAAATTAAAGTTTTTCTAGAAGGATAATACAATGGTGGCTATATACATATGCGCATACGTGAAAATCAATTTACTTTACGATGCGAAATTAGCCAGTTGATATTGTTTATATAGTTATTACCGATTCAAAATTATATGAAAATGGTTTGTACGTGGGTTTTTTGTTCGATCTTACAAGTTACAACATAAATTAGAAAGAACCTAAAAATGATATATTCAAAAATTAAAAAATTAACCATCAGTTAGCTGCCTTAAGTTGGAAATCCAATATATTTCACATTTACTATTATATTAGTGTTTGCGATGTAGATTAAGTTTGCTTGTATCTATTTTATTGACACTGGACCTTTTAGGTTATTCACGTTATATCAAATTAACATGCTATAAAAAATTAACGTGTTAGTTTCATTTAATATTTATATGCATATTACAACAAATCCAGTGTAACGTTGAATACAGCATGATTACAAAGAATATATGGAAGAAACATTTTACTGTTTTGCAGCAATAGAGTGGAAAGTTTATAGCCATGAAAGAATGATTAATGGATGTGAAACGACGATGGTCGATCGATGCTATGATTGTCTCGACAAAATTTTAATGGAGCGTGGAACGGATAGTCGATAAAATCATATTCGAAAGGAGCCGTTTGCAACTCTTTTTTTCTTGTTCGTTGTGTGTGAATGTAGTTTCTGGATTTAGTTGTAGATAGAAGAAACCATTTTCGCTTGTTTATTTCTTTTTATGGAATGTCGTCGTTTGTAATCAGTATGTAAGGAATGGATGGCAACGTTTGGAAGCAGTAAACCAAATCCGGATTGTAAAAACTACATTCACACTTTGAAGAAATAACAATGTCTGGATGCGTGCACATAACTATTAAAATTTTTAGATTATATTATTATTGGTTTATATATTTTAACATTTTTATTTAAAATACAATACTGTTGTCAAAAAAAAAAATTTAAAATTAAAATACAATATATTGAGTTGTCCTCGCAATAGATTTTTGATCTCGATCTATATCCACCATATACTCATTTATTATCCCCGAAAATTTTGAAGTATATCGAGACAAAGGTTCGTAAATTTTAGAGATGGAACATAACAGTCAGTGCAAAACGGAACGATCACGATGTCGACTAGATGAATCTGTCATCCAATCCAACGGCTTGAAGTCCACGAAACACGCGACCAAGTGGTACTCCCTTTTTACACCTTATTATATATCATAATTAAAAAAAAAAAAAAAAAAGAGGCGACAATAATAACAGGATGGTTCCTAGGCCCTTCTTGTTTAATAATAAATTCAAATTTATTCAGAACCACCATTGAAAAAGTCCCCTTAAACGACAAGGAAATGGTAAACCCCATATGGTTCCTTGTGTATAGTATATATACATGTTTCCACTCTCTCCTCTCTACTCAAAATCATTCCTTCATCAATCAAACCATCTTTTCCTCTTCCTTTTCAATATCTTTCTTTGGTCTCACGAATTTAATCTTTAATTAAAAATTATATAAAAATGGCCAATCCTAGTGAAGTATCTTTACTTTGGTTCATCGAGAAGCACCTACTCGACGAGGTTTCTCCCGTGGCTACAGATCGATGGACGGTGAACGAATCAGCAGCAACGGAATCTAGCTCCGATTCTTCTCCTATGATCTTCCGATCATCATCAGCTCCACTTGATTTCTCTGAATACGAAATCAAACCTGAAGTTATCGATCTCTCGACGCCGAGGCTCATTGATTTGATTTCGAGTCCACTTGAATTCGACTCGGAAGGTTCTGTTTCTGGCGGAAACCAATTTGAACCGGAGCTTCAAACTCAAACCGAAAACCGAAAACGGCCACTGAAGATCTCCGTTCCAACTAAAACCGAATGGATTCAATTTAAACCGCAACCGGAAGTTACTAAACCGATTACTGAAGAGAAGAAGCATTACAGAGGAGTGAGACAAAGACCGTGGGGGAAATTCGCTGCGGAGATTAGAGACCCGAACAAACGCGGTTCTCGCATTTGGCTCGGGACGTTTGACACCGCGATTGAAGCGGCTAGAGCTTACGACGAAGCAGCGTTTAGACTTCGAGGATCGAAAGCCATTCTTAATTTCCCGCTCGAGGTCGGGAAGTGGAAGCCACGATCTGACAGGACCGACACCGACGGCGAGAAGAAACGGAAGAGAGACGAAATCGATGATGAAGATGTGGCGGTGGTGGAGAAAGTGTTGAAGACGGAGCAGAACGTCAACGGGAAAGAGACTATTCCGTTTGCAACGTCTAACTTGACAGACTTATACGACTGGGACTTTACGGGGTTTCTTAACTTTCCGCTTTTGTCGCCGTTATCTCCTCATCCATCGTTTGGTTATTCGCAGTTGACCGTTGTTTGAGTTTTTTTTGTTCTTCTTCTTCTAAAAAGTATTGGCGGTGTGCATGCTGACGTGGACTTATGGTACACGTAGGTGCATGAGATTTGAAAAAAAACATATACGTCAAACACATGTGTTTATATTTTTGGCTTATTTCTATTCGTTCATTCTTTTTTTTAATAATACTACTACATTATTTCATTAAATGAAGACCGGAGAATCGGTTTTGCGTTATTTCATCTTAGAAGAAATCGGAATAAATCAACCCCGAAAGTACTATTCTATCATTCAATGCCATTCACATTGATGACCTTCGAACTTAGAAGTTAGAACCTACTAAAAAAATTACAAGTCAAACTGGTATATTTGACCGGCGTATGCAGACTCGTAGACACAATCAATGCATGATCATGATTCTGTCCGAACAAGTCACAAATATTTAATTTGATAAGTCGATCTAGTTTCTCTCGGGATAACTTTAATGGATAAGCTGGTCAGAACGACGTCGCAGTCGTACGTGCGTAATTAGTAAGTTACATGACGAAAGTGAAAGCGATATATCCTGAAGAACACTTCTCGCACAGTCGCACGGCGAAATCTCTATGATAGTTTAGTATTTTAGATTTGAATCTGAACAACGAAGCACTGTATCTTCTTCCTTCCTTTGTTTTTCCCTGTTTTTGTTCCTATAATCAACCCAGATATGTCAAAAAAAAAAAAATCAACCCAATTTTTTTGTTGGGTCTTCTAATATGTATTAGAAACACTATATCCAGGAGTTGCTCTAATGGGCCTTGGGTTATTCATATGCATACATGATACATCTATATAAACTTGGATGCGTCATATTTGGATGCTCGTATGTTTTCCCTAACACATTCTTGTGGGTCTGGATAAAAACTTAAAAAGGTTCCAGAGTCCAGACCAAACTATCTGATACATCGAATCAGGGAGTTGCTAATTAACAAAAGAGTATCTACATGGCTGGGATTAAATTATAGATGCTAGATTTTTTTTGCCGAAAAACATAGGAGATAAAATTGGGAAAATAGATCATGAAATCACTATAGACATTTTAAATAGTAAAGATATTTTTTTTCCACACAAAAGCTTAGTATATGTTTCGGTTTTGAGTTTTCCAGTTATGATAAGAAAAAATTATAATCCTGATGAAACTTTTGCTTAAACTGTTGAAAAAACCAGAATTGAGCTTTACCCAATTTCTTTTTTAGTGATTTGTACTCTTAGGTGAAGTTGTGTCTTATACCGCTATTTAGGATGAACCATATAATCAAGCACAAAATAGTATATTATGTTTTGTAATAAAATAACATTAGTTTCTTAAGAATTTGTCGAGAAAATAAATGAAGTTTGTATAAATTAAATCCATTAATGTTTTATGCTAAGTAGATTAATACTTACTAGTAACAATCAGGTAAGATCGAATGGTATGTCATCCTACGAATATCCATATAGATTTTACCTTTTTTGAAAGTCGACCATGAATCACGTGTTGCGTCATCATTATCCAAACATACTAAAATTGTAATGGGAAGGACGCAATGTTAATTATCATGAACGTGAATCATCAAGCACATCAGGTTACCTAATTATCCTACGTGGACATTACCTAACTTCCATAATTTCCAATTATTGCATTTCATTTTTCCAAACGTCATCATTTTTCCATAATCAATACTCGTAGAATTAGGATACGAGTATTGATTATGGAAAAATGATGACGTTTGGAAAAATGTAACGCAAACCTAATTCTACTACCTCATCGTCGTCTTAGCCAACAAAATAGCCTTATTGCATCAATGCTTTTTTTTCGCACCACTATTTCGTTGTTGTTATTTACATGATTACATGCATTTTTATGAGCTGGTTCTCATAAACAATCTTATTGGTCTCTCTTCTGATTGGCGTATTAGGACCCTCTGTAAGGCCATACACCATTTCGCCTCTCGTTTTCACTCCACGCAGTTTGATTTCATTCCGCGTGAATTCAATCAACCAGCTCACCTACTTGTCCAGTTAAGATCACGAACTTCTATGTTTTGTACACTTTCTTATTTACTTCCTAGTTGGTTGAAAAACTCTGTCCTTCGAGACATTGTAAACCTTTATTCCCTTTAATATATATCTAATCAATCGGAAAAAAAAAAAAAACTGATTAGAGTAAGTAGGTCTTTATATATATATAAATAAGTAAATTATATCAAATTAATGGAGGAAAATGTCATCCGATGTCAAATGAAGTGTATACTCTGGATGATGAGTTTTCAAAATCCTATTCGAGGCACAAAACTACAAATTCGAAATCCAAATGAATTAAAACACTTTTCGCTAATATTTTTCAAAAATAATTTTAAAACAGAAATGCCAAGGGAGCTAACCCACCAAGGCCCCATGTCCACGTAGCTTTGGCATCAGCCCGATGCTTTATTATCCCACTCTACGCGAGTACTGCGTGAGATACACGTTCCCGTTAACCAACGCACGAGATTGCAAGGAGCGTAAAGAAGACACCTTCTAACAGCAATAGAGGGATCATTAAGATATATCCGTTTATCCATATCCGTGAACTCCTGAAGATTCCTTCGTACAGACAACTCCCTTGAAAATTGTTAAGATTCTCTGATACCAAACTTTTGATTCCTTCTTCCTGCAAAGTTTGTAAGTTTAGTATTATATAACTCTATTTAAAAACCATGGCACAATTACGTCGGTTTACAGTAGTTCATTTTTCCTCCAAAGGCTTCGGAATATTTATCCTCCAAAACCTTCGGAAAATTTAATCGACTATATATATAGGTCATGAACTTTAATTTCTTCTAAGTTCTACTAACCATGTGCTGAATTCGTGTACGGCGTTTCCGAAAAATAGTAGACGGCACTTAGTCCTATAATTATTTTCTACTACTAATGTTTTACATTTTTACTAATTAAACATTTAAGTAATTTATTCTCCTCTTAAAATAATTAATTTAGTATGATTCGTTAAAAGTAAGCACTCCTTCCATTTCGCTACAACTGATTTTCTATAATTTGTTTCATTTTACATTACTTAGTGATGTGGGTTTTTTTATTATATATAAAAATCTAAATAACATACAGAATTGAGAAACAGTACTTAAAAAGTACGAAAGGTAAGATTTTTTTTATATCGAATTTTAACAAGGGTATAAACTCTGTAAATATCATTTGCTGTTAAAGATAGACAACATACATCTATGTAACCCATCCCAATCTTTTTAAAAAATATCTCACGCTGGTATTACCTGGTCGGTTGAAATCGTCGCTCCAAAGAAATCACGTGTATTTTGTCTTTTGATGTAAGATATTAGAACTGTTCCTCTCTTTCCCTTTCTCATTTCTCACTTAACCACCACTCGGCTTCACACCACACAATATAAGCGTGCCCTCAAAAAATCTCTCCTTACTCTCAAACACATTTCTCTTTCTTCTTCATTTCCTCCCTCCTTTTCATTCTTATTTAAGATAGGAACAAAAATCTGAGTTCTTTAATCGATTTCCTTTTTTTGTAAAGCTGTTTTCTATTTTCACAGAGAGGATTTCAAGATTTTCTTGACCTCCAATGGATTCTGTTTCCCTTTCTGAGGTTACTGTCATTAGAGGAACACATTTGGGTTTTATGCACAGTTTCAGACAACCATTTTCTGGTGTTACAATATCTCCAAAGTTCTGCCACTCCAAAGGTAAATTTATACATGTATATCACTTTATCTTCACACAAGAATATACCTTCAATAGTTTCTTGAAGTTGAATTAGTTTTTTTTTTTTGGATGAGAAGTGGAAGGATCAAGGGCAATATGTTCAAGTGTTTCCAGCACAAAGAGCCAATTTGTTTACGGAGAAGGCTTCGCTGCAACTTCAGATTCAGGTTATAAGATGAATGGAGTAACCCTAAAAAACAGAATCAGTTTTGTTAAAGAAAGCTTATTACTTGATGCTTTTGATGATGAGTATGGTGGAGTAGTAGTTGATCATGGAAAATTACCATCAAATCCTAACGTTTTCACATCAATGCTTCGAACTTCTCTATCGGATTGGAGAAGAAAGGTAAAACTAAAACCCTGAAAATCTTAATCCAAGTTCCTTAAACCCCTTTTATTTAATCAATTTGTAATAAAATATATGTAGGGAAAGAAGGGAGTTTGGTTGAAGTTACCCGTGGAACAATCTGATTTAGTCCCAGTTGCTATTAAGGTAAACAATAAGAAACTGGATTTGTCTCGTCTGTGATTAAGCTCAGAAAAATTTGTTTAAAATGTAAGTTAATGACGAATTGGGATTTCGCAGGAAGGATTTGAGTATCATCATGCAGAGAAAGGATATGTGATGTTAACTTATTGGATACCAGAGGAGGAGCCTTGTATGCTTCCTGCAAATGCTTCACATCAAGTTGGTGTTGGAGGCTTTGTCTTGAACCAATATAAAGAGGTATGCAATACGAAGGTTCATTATTCGAAATTCAGAAAAAAAAACTGAAAACCAAATCAGATTTTTTTTTTTGCATTCTTTAAAGTATCTGATAAAATTTTGATCTCATTATTAGGTGCTTGTGGTGCAAGAAAAGTATTGTACTTCATCTAATACAGGTCTATGGAAGTTGCCAACTGGATTTATTCATGAATCTGAAGAGATTTTCTCTGGCGCTGTAAGAGAAGTCAAGGAAGAAACAGGGGTAATCAAATCAAAGAATTTAGTATAAATCTTGTTTTTTTTTTGTTTTACTTCAAAATACGCAAGATAATAACCATATATTGGCACTGTGTTGTGTTCTTCAGGTAGATACGGATTTCTTAGAGGTTATAGCTTTCAGACATGCACACAACGTTGCATTTGAGAAATCCGATCTGTTCTTCATCTGTATGTTGAAGCCACTCTCTGATAAGATCAGCATCGACAATCTTGAGATCAAAGCCGCAAAGGTACTCATCATAATAAGAACCTTGCAGTCGGATCACAAATATTACATAAAACCAGGACAACTCGTTCTTTACTTCGTCCCAAATCTGATGTGTTCTCTATGTTTTGTTGTTATTTCAGTGGATGCCATTGCTTGAGTTTGTGGAGCAACCGATGATAAAAGGAGACAAAATGTTTAAGAGAGTGATTGAAATCTGTGAGGCTAGATTAAGACATCGTTACTGTGGTCTTTCTCCTCATCGACTTGTCTCTACTTTTGATGGCAGACCTTCTTCTCTCTACTACAACGTTGTTGATGATGATCCTTCCCACTCCAATTGTACAGCCGATTTTTATTAACAACCGGACCGAATCAAAAGTCAAGTGGTTTGATTCTGTGTATATATATATACTTTTTTCACGTTATGTATGTTGTTGTTTGAACATTCTCTTCAGTATGCTAAATATTAATAGCTCCTCTGCCAAATCCAAGTCGCACTCCAATTTTTACATCGATCTGTTACATTTTCTTAACCTGTTAATTCCGAAGAAGGAGATCACCTGATCGGACATCGTCGTCATTAGTTTGACTTTGAACAAGGATCGGTGGGTAGATTAACTTGCTTTCTCCGGGCGGTGTAATTTTTTTGAAAAAATGTGTATGGGTGAGCACAAAACTAAAGTACATCCAAGCAAGTTTGAACACCGGGTTGTTATAGGAGAATAATGGGTGTTGATTGACTATGGTTCCAAGTTGTGTTTGCAAAACCAGCTTCTGTCCAAACTTTAGAACCAAAGGGATATGAGGATACATCATTTAGATGACCTAGAGAAACTAGAAGTATTGGCTAAAGAACCCTCTTCTTGGTTCGGCTTGTCTGTGAATCGAGCTATCAACGGAACTACGGAAGATGCCTGCAGAGTGCAGAGTTCTAACTGCTAGTGCTAAAGTTTCGAAGGCTTAATTTCCACCTAGTTTGGTTTAGTCATGAGTAGTATCAATTATAGTGTGCTTTTTTTGTTTCCTTTTCTGTAATCTACAACAATTGGCCTTAAGCTTATGATCTTTAAATTTGCTTTAATAGAGTGATCTAATTACTATCCTTAACATGAATCAGTTCTTAAAATCGCCTCACGTAGTCATGAGTCAATAGTTTTCACAGACTACATCTATGCGTCTACTACTCTTTACATGTTCCTCACAATAATTTTACATACTCATACGCAGCTTCTGTCAAGGAGCTGAATAAAATGTAAAGAAAAACTCTCAATCCTGAAGATTCTTGATTCTTTGATTTGAATAATCCCACGAGAACAATGATACACTGAGTGAATAGTATTTGATGAATCTGCATTAACATTGAATATCTCGAGTTTGAGCTTTCTATCTCACTTCTTCACTAAGTCTTATAAAACATACAGTGTTCTTACAAGGCGATAAGATGACGCTTGGAACTGATATTTAGGAGAAAAACAAGCAGAAATCGTTGCTAAAGTTAAGAAATGTTTAAGGTGTTCCTCATCAGGTCCAACAAGAATCTAAAAGAAGAGTGGACTTGGAACATAAGAGCAAGCATGCACGGAAGCCTCATCGTCTGTTGTAATTTCTCCGAGATCCACTTCTTGAGAACCATTTTCTCCAAAGATGTAAGCAATGTGGCGAGTGGGGTGCTTTTTAACAGCTTTCTCTTCACCACAAACAACCACGGATCTCTTTTCCTCGTGGATAAAGAAACCCCCACCAGTATGAACCTCAAGCCCACCAGTATCCACCACAAAGAACTTGCTCCAGGACACGGTCTCGGGCTCGATCTGAGTCGTAAGTCGTAGCCCATATCTCAATATCAAGTGTCTGCCAGGGCTGAAACAAGACCGCGAGCTGCTCTTCCTCTCAGGGCCGGGCCGGCACTGTATCTGTTCTAAAAGCTCATCGTAGTATAGCTGTGCACTGCCATCTTCTTTCAACTCCACACTACATCTGATTTTTGCTGGCCTGCGTATCTTGTCAATTGATTCCTTTTATATTTATTCTTTGCGTTGTACTAACTAGTGTGTAAAAGACTAATAAATAAATGGCTTCAACTTTTAGGCTCAAAGACATTCTTAAGACTGAGTAAATTATGACGAAATTGGTGTTTAGGATAGTTGTAAACAAGCAAAGGAAGTGAATCCTTCTCCCACCACCCTTGGGATGCCTCCCTGTTGATTACCGTCAAAAGAATTAAATTTTCGTCGCTTTCGCTTTTGATCATATACTTGAAATGTCAAAAAGAAATAGAAAAAAGAATGATTAAGCCAAACATTATAAGAATACCTAAAACTAAACATGATAATAGATCCTAAATGCAATAGCAACGTGATTGGTTTCCGACAAATCAACAACTCCTGAAACGTAAAATGTGATGGACAGTTAAACCTGATTTACTAACTCACGAGTGCACGTAACTGTGCCGAATCACTAACGACCAAATTGATTGCACAATGATGTATAACTAGTTAATTAAAGCTAAAGCGAAACGTTTTTGGCTGTGTCATTTCTTTGTGCCTAAAATTACAAATTTACAATCTCAATACGGAGGAGAACATAAACCACTTAACAAGTCAAGCATGGAATGTTATAGCAAAGTCGCTGAAAAAGGGAATTAGTTTCACTTTTAGTCATAAGTTTTTATGAGTAGGTAATTAAAGAAATTAATAACTTTTTCGGTTAAATCTTAATTACACTTTGCAAATTGGAAATGGCGATCAAATCATTAACGCATTGTCCCCAGTTTCTCTCTTTCCCTTTCGAACCCATCTCCACAGATCAAACCGGAAAAAAAAAGAAAAAAGAAAAAAAAAGGAACGTCTTTTTCCCCTAATCTCTCTCTCTCTCTCTCCCCGATTCCCATGTAAGCTCTCATCTTCTCTCTACGGATTAGATTTGCGTGTAATGTCCGAAAAAGAGCTCCCTCGATTTCGAATTTGCTAGTGCGGATCCTATTCGTTAGGGTTTTTTATTTTCAGATTTGGGATTCCGATTTGTTCCTTACCTCTAAATTCCGGTCTGGGTTTCATTTTCTTGATTTGGCAATTTTCATATTTTACTTGAAAGTTCTTTAATTATGTCTGAATCAGATTCATTGAAATGATCTATTCTTCTTAGCCACCAAAGGAGTTCCTTTTTTCAGATCCCTAATGTCACAATTGATTTGAAGCAGTTGATAAAGTATTCGTCTTTTTTTGCAGAGATTTAGGAGGAAAAATGATTGTTTGATCTTTGGCTTTGTAATTGGGAAGAGACAGTGGCTGGTTATAAAAATGCGGGTGCTTGGTTTGAGCTCAAGCTTATGTTCAAGTGAGGAGAAGGAAGAAGAGATCATTGGAGACTCCGGTTTAACACCCGTCTATCTCAACGTCTATGATCTAACACCTGTCAACAACTATCTCTACTGGTTTGGGCTTGGCATCTTTCACTCTGGTATCGAAGGTATAATGTGCCTTCTTCTCTTTGAACACTCTCCTCTTTTCTCTATTACTTTACTTGCTTATGATCAAATCTTTCTCCTACAATGGTCTTCTTTATTAGTCGTATGTATCCTACGAATTCATAGAATGGTTCCGCTTTCTCTTTGCTTTAAAGACTACGTATTTATTATGTTATCTGAGTATTAGTCTTGAATAAGAACCATTGAGCCAGTACACTTCTCAATAGTTCTCCACGAGTTGTGATTTATAGATTAGGCGACAATGCTTGGTTCTTCAGACACCTTTTTGTTTATGATGTCACCCTTTTCAAATTTAAGTCTACACTTGTCTGGTTGCCTGGCCTGTAATCAAATCTTTCTCCACAATGTTCCGTCTTATGTATCCTGCAAATTCATAGAATTGCGTCGCTTTCTTTTTGCTTTCATACATATCTGGTTTAAAAGACAACACATTTACCATGATTCCAAGAAGTTCTTCTCAACGAGTTGTGATATATTGATTAGACGACAATGCTTGGTTCTTCAGACAATGTTGTTTATCATTGGAAAGTGGTTGTTTACGAATATTGAGTAATTTTGAATTAAAACCTTTGCAAATTCTAGTTTGCACTTGTCTGGTTGTCTGAAACATTCTCTTTTGATAATTAGTACTTACCTGATGAGTTATAATTATATTTTCTCTGTAGCTGGAGCTGTTATCATTGCTAAATGCTTATCTAACTTGAGTTGTTTGCACGTTCCTATGTCAACCTCCTACTAGCTCATGGTTTCGAATATGGATATGGTGCTCACGAGTACTCGAGCAGTGGTGTATTTGAGGTTGAACCTAGGAGCTGTCCAGGTTTTATCTTTAGGCGGTCAGTTTTGTTGGGAACCACCAGCATGTCTCGCTCAGATTTCCGCTCTTTCATGGAGAAGCTTTCGAGAAAGTATCACGGGGACACATACCATTTGATTGCCAAGAACTGTAACCATTTCACTGAAGAAGTGTGCTTACAGGTGACGGGAAAGCCTATTCCCGGATGGATTAATCGGATGGCTCGAGTAGGTAAGATATCTATCTTATCTATTTTTCAGCTTATTTCTTTAATTGGTTCTTGTTTGTTTTGACCTCTTTACATGGATGCTTGTTCTTGAATTCCGCTAGGTTCATTCTGTAATTGTATCCTTCCAGAAAGCATACAGCTCTCATCTGTTAGACATCCCGAAGCTCTCGAGTTCTCTGGTAAGTTAGTTGCAAAGTATCTCGCCTTTTCTCTTCTTGTCGATTCTCTGATGAAACCAGTTGATTCATCTCCATTGTAGATGATAATGATGGATCAGAAGAATCAATTACATCTTCTCTCTCAGACGAAACAGATGGAGAAGGATCAGACCATCATCTCATAACAGCACCAAACAGCGACATTGCGTATCTTCAAGACAGACCAGTGCGACTTGCTCGAGAGCTCCTACAAGAACCAACAGATGCATCTCCGCAGTACCTGTTGAAGCGGTCTTGAGCTCTCTAAAGCAGTCATACACCATCGGGGTTACCAAGAACTTAATATCGTCTGTAGCGAAATATCACAATTGAAGCAGGAGTGAGTATTTGTCTGAAAAATTCCGTCTTTAGTATATTTTTTGGGCCTAAAATGTAAAAAGATTTGAAATTCAAGTACCTACATTGATGGTAGTGAGTTTAGAGATTATGATGTGATTTTGTTGACAAATTTGTGTTCCCCGTTTCTCCTCGAGGCAACTCTTATCTTCTCTGAGTTCACACTGCTGATTTATGTGTCATACTTTATGAGATCTGTGATGCTATTACTATTCCAAACTCGTAATCAATTTCAGACAGTTGTTTGGTTATGGATTTTAATATGGACAGAGATGCTGTCTTCTAGCTAAGCTACTTAATTTAGTTCACACTCTGTAGCTAAATTAGTCAGTGGCTAGCCTCGGAAGACCAGTAATGTAACTTAAGCCACGAATTTTATTTGTTGATTTCCACATTTTGTAGGTTTAGGCTACGGGATTAAAATTTTAAATTTGAGTTTATAAATTTTCATAATATTATAAATTGTATTTATAATTTACGTAAGGCATGAGTTCTGTTTATAAATTGTAGGTTTACGAGCTAAGAAATTAATATTTAATTTTCAGATTTTATTCTTTATGGAAGGTGCAATTGCTAGGTTGCTATTTTTTATTTGTAAATAGAGTTACAAAATTTACATTGAATTCTCTTAATCTAATGTAACTTAAGTATTTGTTTCTCTTAGGTTCATATTAATTTTAGGAATTAAAAGAAAAATACTAGGTGAATTTTATAGTGTACAATATTCTTATATCCGATCAACTTGGATATGTATACATTTTAGATTATAATAATCATTTATAAATAAATCTTCAACAAAGATGGAAGGTCTTAAAGTTCAAAAAAAAAAAAAAAAAAAAAATGGAAGGTTTTTCTGCATTTCAATGTAATAATAGTTTCGTTTTCGTTTAGGCAAGTGGGGACCAGGTGCGCCCATGGAAGACTGATGTCTGGATTTACTATTTCTTTCTTGAATGAGTTTAAATTGAGACAACTATAGCAAATACTATTTATTACTCCGTATCCAACGTAAATATTTAATTCTTCCCAAGTGTAGAAACTATTTTACCTGAGAGAGATAGGGAGGACCGGAGGAGAAACAGAAGGTCTATAAATATGATTGGTTAACGAAGTTAGCATAATAAGTAAGCAACAGCTGACAGTGATATATTATCATTCAACACACATTCACATTTCTTTCTCAAAAGAAAAAAAAACGCACATTCACATTTATCATCACACACGTAGAGCACTTATATTGAAAAAGATTCTCAAACTTTGAATTATCTAAAAATAGTTTTTAATTGATGAATATTTCAAATGTTGGGATACTCATCCAAAAGCATTTCAAATGAGATATTTTGAATTTAATGAATTAAACATTTGAGATATTCATTCAATTAAATTCTCTTTTTTTGTGCGTGTGTGGTAGATAACTAGATACTCAAATATAAATAAAGAGCTTTTATGTAGGTATACTACAGTGTCATTTTTTTATACTTTCTATTTAGAGTTCCATTTTCATTTGGTTAGTTTTTAAATAAAACACAAATCGTTTAAATGTAATAGTTAGTAGTTGAAAATCATTTAAAGGCTTTTTCATATGCAGTATTTTCATTAATAAACTGATAGTACAAACATATAAATAAATAGATAAATATAAACATTGTTCTATACATGTTTCTTATCATTTTATTATACAAAGTTGAACAAGTTTGATGTTAGTATGATACATCTTTAAAGTTGATTAGATTTTGATTTATGTAAAATCATATTTGATTTTAAAATTCTAAATAAATTTTAAAATAAAATCAATTGTAATGAGTAAATATTTGCCATAATTATTAATATTAGAAAAAGTAACTTATAATTTTGTCTAAATTTTGTAAAACTTAAGAAAACAATAAAGAGGAAGTATACTACTTTTTCGTTTAGGAAAATTACTGCATTATTATCTAATAAAAGTCATTACATAAACCTAAAATTATTTAATTTTTACAAACAGAAAAATTTTAGTTTATGTATAAAAAACTTACCATTGTAAATATTATTAATTAGAATCTAACTTTTTTATTCATATTTTATAGCTGATTTTTGTATTCACATGAGACACAGATCGTAGACCACTATTCTGTAAACTTTTTTTTTAACAACATTTGGGCAAGTTCTATAAACTTAACAAAAGAAAAATCACAAGAAATTTGTTGTAAATCTTACGCAGTAATAAATATTATAGGATTTATAGTTACAATAAACAATTAATATGCAATCCCTCCTAGTGTACATTTGATCACATCTATACAAGTACTGAAGTACACACAAAACATACACGCATATTAAAAGAGGCAACAAGACGATAGCGATAGGATTAAGAGGAACGAGAAAATATGTAGAAGAGAGTTAATGCGATCGCAAGAAGATAGCAAACAATCGGCACCGTCCATTTCATACTATAGATCTATATACCAATCGTCACCGTACATTTTTCATATTCTTACTTACTTGGCCGCAACTCCCAACCACATCACGCTCTTTCAATTCCCTACATATATTCCCATCTCAAAAGTTCTTGAGAGACAACGGAAACATAACCACACGCCAATCGCAACTTTCGCGTTTTCTATGGGGAAGCATCGGTCTGCACTTGCGGTGGCTGCGGTTGCATTATTAGCCTTGGTTCAAGTCTCTGTTTCGGTTCCCTTTATAGTGCTTCATGGAATTTCAGCTGCGTGTTCTGAGGGTAAAGAAGCTAACTTCACACAGCTTCTCACTAACCTCTCTGGCTCTCCTGGTTTTTGCCTGTAAGTCCACATAACGCTCTCTTCTTCTTTCTTTGCGTTTATCATATTATTATGAAACTGGTTTGATCCAACTCTTGTTTTTTTGTTTTTGTATTGAATCCAGAGAAGTTGGAAATGGAGAACGCGATTCATGGTTCATGCCACTTATGAAACAAGCGGAAATAGCGTGTGAGAAAGTGAAGCAAATGCCAGAGTTGCGTCAAGGATACAACATTGTTGGAAGATCTCAGGTTCTTGCATGATATTTTCTGAAACCCAAGAAAATCAGTTTTTGATCGTTACCCGTTTTAATTTCATTGATGCGTGATGGAACAGGGGAATCTAGTGGCTAGGGGATTGATTGAGTTCTGCGATGGTGGACCTCCGGTTTTCAACTATATATCTTTAGCAGGTCCTCATGCTGGAATCTCCTCTGTTCCTATGTGTGGTGTAAGCTTTTCTTATATTCATTTAATATCTACTCTTTTTAAAATGATTTGATTCTTATTCAATGAATGACAGTATTTCTCTGTTTTTTTTTTTGTCTTTTTGGAGTAAAGTCTGGAATATGGTGTGAAATAGCAGATGAGTTGATCAAGTCAGATATTTATAGCAACTTCATTCAAGTAAATATATCTCTTTCTCTATTCTTCTTTTTCTATTATGATTAACGATCTGAATCAAGGAATAATTAACATCTTTAATGACTCTGCAGGATCATCTTGCTCCTAGTGGTTATCTCAAAATCCCTACTGTATGTTTCACTCAAAAATAGTTAGTTTACGAGAAAAAAAATATTTTTTTAATTAGATTGTAACACAATTTTTGTTTTTGGTTTCCCAGGAAGTGACAAAGTACCTGGAAAGGTCCAAGTATCTACCTAAGCTTAACAATGAGATACCAGACCAAAGAAACTCCACTTACAAAGACCGTTTCACCAGCTTACACAACTTGGTTCTCGTCAAGGTTCGATCTCCTCAGATACCACGCATTCTCTACTTAAGATATTGAATCATCTCTTGATGATCCTGTTTTGTTTAACAGTTTGAAGACGATAAGGTTATTGTTCCGAAAGATTCATCTTGGTTCGGGTTTTACCCGGATGGGGAATTCAACCCTCTTCTCTCTGCTCAACAGACAAAGCTCTATACAGAGGATTGGATCGGTCTGAAAACATTGGATGATGCTGGAAAAGTGAAGTTTGTTAGTGTAGTTGGCGCACACATCAGAATGTCGAATCTCGATGTTGTCAAATACGTCGTACCTTATCTCCAAAACCAACCGTCTTCCGAACAAAAAACATTCAACCGCAAAACGAAGGAGCTTTTGCATCCTTAAAAGAGCAACTATACCTCATTTGTTGTGCTCAATTAGTTATGCATTAGTGAAAAAGCTTAGTGATGATTGTGTAAAACAATAATTCCTACTCATATATTTTTTTTTTTGAGTAAAACAATATAATCCCTATATTCAAATTGATATACTATACATACCAATCTGAATTATCGAATTAACTCGTAGAATGATTTTCTTCAAAGCTTCAATTATTTTCTCGAACTGATAGAATGGATCACTTTTTATGAAATCTGAGTGTGTCAACTTGTCCAAATATAAACACCACTTTCTTGCTATTCACGGTAAGTTTAATTATAGTTCAGCCCAATAAGAACAAATGGGCCGAAACTTAAAAAATCCCCAAGATTTATCTTAAAAAGTCCATAAATAATCAATCAAACGAGCAAATTAGTTTCGCGCTCTCTTTTTCGTTAAACTTAAACCCACCCCTTTCTTATGGTTTCTCAGGCTCTCTCTCTTTCGTCTGTCTCCAAGAAGAAAAATCCTTCTTCAAACCCAGAAAATATCGCATAGAGAGGTTTCTTGATTCAAGAAAATGGCTGATTCTCTTGGCGGTTGTAAGAACGTGCAGCAATACGACTACTTCGTAAGATTTTATCGATCCAAGAATCAAAGAATCTCTTCCGAATCTTGACTAATTTCCGAAGATTGATTGAAAAACTCTCCTTCCTTATTTTCTCTGTTTCAGGTCCATTGCAAAGTAACGGAATGCATAAATGAGAACATGAGTAAGGAAGAAACTGCGAGTTATCTACAGTATCAGTTTCAAATTGAATCTAACATGACCAACGCAGGTAAAGTAAATTCCTTTTCACCGGATCATTTTTAATGGATCCGAGGCAAAACCCTCGATAAATCGAATCTTTGTTTTGTAGTTTGGGAAAATATAAGAGAGCAAGAGCAACAACGTCTATTTCCTCCTACTGCTTGTCGCTGTAAATAAACTTGTCCTTGTTCTTTGAGTTTTTCTCATTGTGTATACCTAAGACTTGAAGAATCTGTTTGTTAACATTATCTTTGCTTCTATTAGCATTGGAGACTGCTCCGAACCTCCAGAGATACGCTGCTGCATCAACACAAGTACCTCAAGAAGCTGCTAATGCTAGTAATCCCCCAATATATGTGGAGCCGATCACAATTATAGCGGCACCTTCCAACGCACTAAAGAAACAAAAGCTTCTAGCCTCTCAGCAGCAACAACAACAACGTCTTCCTCCTCATCCTCGCTGTAAATAAACTTGTCCTTGTTCTTTGAGTTTTTCTCACTGTGTGTACCTAAAACTTGAAGAATCTGTTTGTTGACATTGTCTTTGCTTCTGTCAGTAATGAGGACTGCTCCAAAT
The DNA here is from genome assembly GCA_900406495.1 of Sisymbrium altissimum. Classification (NCBI taxonomy): domain Eukaryota; kingdom Viridiplantae; phylum Streptophyta; class Magnoliopsida; order Brassicales; family Brassicaceae; genus Sisymbrium; species Sisymbrium altissimum. The sequence goes on from OVBI01000751.1 coordinate 41,835, forward strand.
TTCCAGAGACACGCTGCTGCATCATCACCACAAGTGCCTCAAGAAACTGCTAATGCTAATGCTGGTAATCCCTGGGAGCAGAAATCAAGTAAAGTAGGACCGTCCAAAGATCTAGAGAACCAAAGCCTTCAAGCCTCTCAGCAGCAACAACAACGTCTTCCTCCTCATCCTCGCTGTATTAAACTTGTCCTTGTTCTTTGAGTTTTTCTCACTGTGTGTACCTAAAAATTGAAGAATCTGTTTGTTGACATTGTCTTTGCTTCTGTCAGTAATGAGGACTGCTCCAAATTTCCAGAGACACGCTGCTGCATCATCACCACAAGTGCCTCAAGAAACTGCTAATGCTAATGCTGGTAATCCCTTGGAGCAGATTTCAAGTAAAGTAGGACCGTCCAAAGATCTAGAGAACCAAAACCTTCAAGCCTCTCAGCAGCCAGTATATGGCAATAATCACCCTAATCTCAACTTTATTCTCATACCGAGTGGGTTAGGAGAGCAGCAACAACAACGTCTTCCAACTTGTCTTCGCTGTAAATAAACTTGTCCTTGTTCTTTGAGTTTTTCTCATTGTGTGTACCTAAAACTTGAAGAATCTGTGTGTTAACATTGTCTTTGCTTCTATTAGCATTGGAGACTGCTCCGAATCTCCAGAGATACGCTGCTGCATCAACAAAAATACCTCAAGAAGCTGCTAATGCTAATGCTAGTAATCCCCCAAGCTTTGCGGAGCCGATCACAATTATAGCGGCACCTTCCAACGCGCTAAAGAAACAGAAGCTTTTAGCCTCTCAGAAGCCAGTTTATTCCTGTAATTAAACTAATCTCAACTCTTCCCTCTGTTTTTCTCATTGTGCCTACCTGAATCTAAGACCTTGTTTTTGTCTTTGTGCTGGGCTTCTTTTAGCAACCATATTTGGGCAGAAGCATTTGAATGCTTTGCGTCAGCTTAAGAGTAATATAGACCAGATAAGCAAACTACTGACTGATGAACGTGTATTTGGATCACATCGTTCTGCTGCGGGATCCTTCTTTAGACAACGCGTTGAGAAGGCAAAAGACAGAGGTGACAATGAAGAAGCAGAGAAGCTGCAGGAGAAAGAGAGAGGGGACAATGAAGAAGCAGAGAAGCTGCAGAAGAAAGAAAAAGGCGACAATGAAGAAGCAGAGAAGCTGCAGGAGAAAGAGAGAGGCGACAATGAAGAAGCAGAGAAGCTGCAGGGGAAAGAGAGAGGTGACAATGAAGAAGCAGAGAAGCTGCAGGAGAAAGAGAGAGGTGAGAATGAAGAAGCGGAGAAGCTGCAGGAGAAAGAGAGAAGTGACAATGAAGAAGTAGAGAAGCTGCAGGAGAAAGAGAGAGGTGACAATGAAGAAGCAGAGAAGCTGCAGGATACAACTTCCACAATAAACACACGGACAATCTGGGGGAATCAAGGCATTAAAGATACATTATATGATTGACAGAGAGATGCGATTTGCACGGTAGCATTCTCTTTTGATTACTAGAAAATATTGCAGAGATACATGTTGGTATGATGCTTACTTTCTTATTGTCATCATAGACACTACTACTAGCTGCGCAGTTTAAAAAACATTGGGGAGATAGTTTATCTGATTTCTTGCTTGGCTCTCTCGAGGCTTTGTATTGTTGGTCCCAGACTTGAAACTGTGGAGAAGAGATAAACATGTAACAAGTTAAGAGAGCATATGTTCATTTTATCAAACCTCAATCCATTTATTTTGTGGCAAAATACAACAAAAAAAAAAAAAGCGAAGAACAAGTGTTTGTGATGCTTATTCCTCTGATAACAATAACCGAAAGAGAAGCGCCGCCAAAAAAGGATGATCTAATGAGAGGGAATCATAAGGCCTAGAGACTTGTTGAGCCAAGACTTCCACCTCCAAGAGATCTTCCGGATCGTTATTATCGCATCCACATAGCCTCCAAGGTTTTGAGCTTCTTACTTCTTAGACAAAATGAAATTCGTCGATCCGGTTGAACCGATTTTCCCACGTCGATTGAATGCTGAACTGATCAAAATGTACATAGAAAAACTAAAATGGGTTTAGTGAGATTTTCCTTATCTCACCTTCAGCTGCAGAGTAAAGCTGGAATCAAATCCGAGAAATGGCATAACGTTTCGGAGCATAATAAATCTTAGTGGCTACACATTCATCTTCTTTGACAACAAAACGAATTTGTCCACCACTTCCTAGGACACTGACGCTAACGAGGAACCTGTTTATCTTCAACTTTTTCGGACCATTACAAATGAGGTTTTTGCTCTTTTAAGGATGCAAAGGCTCTCAAGAGCCAAAAACGAAATAGCCTTTGTATCCTTAAAAGAGAAAATACCGAATTTGTTATATGCTTATTTATGCACTAGTGGAAACAGCTTAGTGATGTTAATCAACAACGCATTGTCTTAACACTAACAAAGCATTCCTCTTTCCGATAAGCTTCAACAATGTCTGTAATTAAATCTTGGTTAGCTCTAATCTTAAGAAAGTCGCAAGCTTTGCTATACATATAAGGGCTGTGTCTATGTCCGGATTGAGTTCCTGCCCAATTGAAATTCCTTCTCGACGTTGCTCGTATAATCTGTCGGCGGTTGAGACAGTTGTGGAGAATCGTAAAGATGAAAGCTTTGAGGGTCGAGATTGAAATGAGGGAGAACCCCGACGACGAATCAAGTGAAGTAGCATCTGGTTGTCGCGATTGAGCAAATCCTTACTTGAGAGTTGATTGTGAGAGAAAGAGAGCTTTTACGCTCATGGAAACGATAATGAAGACTACTACTTTGGGCTACATATTCGGCCCATTAACATCCAATTAAGAACCCAATAACAATCGCTCATTCTTTATTCGTTAGTACTGGTTTAAGACAATGTCACGCCAAACTTGAATCCCGCCAAAATGCCAGATAATTATTTATTCAGCAACTGCGATCGATTGATGACACTTAAATACTGCGAATGATTAGTGCTTTTGAACTATTTCTGCTAAGATATGCCTTAAGGTTTCTATTTTAATTCAACGTAAACAAAAATATAAATATATAACAAATGAATAGAAATTGTTTTTTTTTTTTATTAATGAGGAAACGATGTGGGATAATGACTTTGCTAAAATTGCAATTAGGCGTGCTCAAACACATTATCATTAAGGTAAGGATGAAGGACCGAGAGGTCCAAAACGGTGGATTTATATAGAAAACGTTTGTGAATTAGTAATTTGATTCTCAGCTGGTCAAGATATTTAAAAGAGAGTTTTTTTTCCATCAAACTAGTTCAAAGAGATAGTTTCATAATTTGGTTAATATTATAAGTTGTAACAAATTCTTTGCTAATTTAAATATTTGATTTACCGAAGATAAACTTCACTTTCTTGCTATTTACGGTAAGCTTAATGTTTTCAAGTTCAAGTCACCCCAATAAAAACAAATGGGCCAAACAAACAAGCCCCAATTAACATTCAACAGATTTACCTTAACAAGTCCATAAAAAACCAATCAAACGAGCAAACTAATTTCGCGCTCTCTTTTCCGTTAAATCCCTTTCTTATTGTTTCTCAGGGTCTCTCTCTTTCTTCTGTCTCTAAGAACACTGATTCAGATCGAATCCTTCTTCAAGCCCAAAAAGCATCCCAAAGAGAGGTTTCTTGATCTGTGAAAGTTTCAGAAAAATGGCTACTTTTCCTGGCGGTTGTAAGAACGTGCAGCAATACGGCTACTTCGTAAGATTTTATCGATCCAAGAATCGACGAATCTCTTCGGAATCATTAATAATTTCCGAAAGATTGATTAAAACAGTGTCTTTCTTCTTTCTTTGCTCTGTTTCAGGTCCATTGCAAAGTAACGGAATGCATAAACGATCACAGGAGCAAGGAAGAAACTGTGAGTTATCTACGGGATCAGTTTCAAATCGAATCTAGCATGATCAACATAGGTAAAGTAACTTTTTCTTTTCACCGAATCATTTTTAATGGGTTTTGAGTAAAACCCTCGATAATTGGAATCTTTATTTGTAGTTTGGGAAAATATCAAACGATCGAATCCAGCTTTCTTTAGAACATACGATGCAGAGAACAATCGGAGGATCCGTGAGTGCGATGCACCAAGTACGCATATAGAAAACCTAGAAAATACCTCATTTTCTTCTTACACAAGTTTCATTTTTTTTTTTATAATAAAGAAAGTCTTTTCTTTTTGGTCTTGCGACTGGTGAAGATGTAACGAGTCATGCTCAAATCGCAGAAGAAACTCGATCTTGTAAGTCATCCAAGAGAGTGTAAAAAAGAAAGAAAGAGAACTGATTTTGAGTTTTTTTTTGTTTTGGGTTTGATTCTCTTGTGATTGTTGTGTAGCTTCGCAACTAGATGCAGATTCAGCAATGGAGAGAAGAAGCGCTATATCGAGTGGGGTCATTGATACAACGGCGAGAGAGCAAGAGCAACAACGTCTATTTCCTTCTACTGGTCGTCGCTGTAAATAAACTTGCCCTTGTTCTTTGAGTTTCTCTCACTGCGTGTACCTAAAACTCGAAGAATCTGTTTGTTGACATTTGTCTTTGCTCCTGTTAGTAATGGAGACTGCTCCAAATGTCCAGAGATACGCTGCTGCATCATCACAAGTGTCTCAAGAAGCTGCTAATGCTGGTAATCCCCTAATCTTTGTGGAGCAGATTTCAAATAAAGCGGGACAGTCCAAAGCTCTAGAGAAACAAAAGCTTCAAGCCTCTCAGCAGCCAGTTTATCCCAGTAATTAAACTAATCTCAACTCTCCCCTCTGCTTCTCTCATTGTGCCTACCCGAATCTCAGACCTTGTTTCTGTTTGTGTTTGGCTTGTTTTAGCAACCGAATTTTGGCAGAAGCTTTTAAATACTTTGCGTCAGATGCAGAGTAATACAGATCAGATGGTCAAACTACTGAGTGAAGGATTTGGATTTGGACCACATCGTTCTTCTGCGGGATCCTTCGTTATACAGCGAGTTGAGCAGGAGAAAGACAGAGGTGACAATGAAGAAGCAGAGAAGCTGCAGGAGAAAGAGAGAGGCGACAATGAATAAGCAGAGAAGCTGCAGGAGAAAGAGAGAGCTGAGAATGAAGAAGCAGAGAAGCTGCAAGAGAAAGAGATAGGTGACAATGAAGAAGAAGAGAAGCTGCGAAGATACATTATATGATTTCTCTTTATATGAAACTTCCACAATAAACGCATGGACAATCTCGGGGGATCAAGGCAGCAAAGATACATTATATGATTGACAGAGAGCTGCGATTCTCACTTTAGCATAATCTTTTGATTACTACAAAATATTGCAGAGATAAATGTGGTATGATGCTTACTTTCTTATTGTCATCATAGACACTACTACTAGCTGCGCAGTTTAAAAAACATTGGGGAGAAAGTTTATCTGTTTTCTTGCTTGGCTCTCTCGAGGCTTTGTATTGTTGGTCCCAGACTTGAAACTGTGGAGAAGAGATAAACATGTAACAAGTTAAGAGAGCATATGTTCATTCTATCAAACCTCAATCTATTTATTTTGTGGCAAAATACAACAAAAAAAACCGAAGAACAAGTGTTTGTGATGATTATCCCTCTAATAACAATAACCGAAAGAGAAGCGCCGCCAACAAAGGATGATCCAATGAGAGGGAAACATAAGGCCTAGAGACTTGTTGAGCCAAGACTTCCACCTCCAAGAGATCTTCCTGATTGTTGTTATTTGTATCCACAGAGCCTCCAAGGATTTAAGCTTCTAACTTCTTAGACAGAATGACGTTCCTCGATCCGGTTGAATCGATTTTTCCCCATGGACTGAATGCTGAAATGATCAAAATGTACATGATATAACCGAAGCCAGTAAGGTGAAACAACATAGTGAAACTCAAATGGGTTTAGTGAGATTTTCCTTACCTCACCTTCAGCTGCAGAGTAAAGACAGTAAAGTAGGAAAAAGATGGAATCTGATCCGAGAAGTGGAAGCCTCCCCTCACACTGGCTACAGTTTCATCTTCTTTGACAACAAAACAAATTTGTCCAGCACTTCTTAACATCTTTACAAAACTTCACTAATGCAAAACCTACATGAATCAGAAACTCCGATTGAGTTTTTTTCCAAGGGTCGACGCCGATGCAGCGGAAGTACCAGCCTTCCTTGCAAGAGCTAAAAACCAAGGAGCCTTTGCGTCCTTAAAAGAGAAAATACCTTATTTGTTATATACTTATTTATGCGAAGGGGAATCATTGGTTGTGTAGAACAAAAATCCCTATTCATATAAGTATACCAAATCTTCTAATGAATTATAACTTATAAGTATCACCAATTTATCAATCAACTTAGAAAGATCCTTAAGGTCCTCGCCATTCTCCAAAACCCCCTGAATCTACTTGCAGAACGAATCGGCGAGCATCTTCGATCTCCCATTCTATCCACTATCATCAACGCCTCAAAAATATAATATTAGTAAACTTGTATATGATTTAAACATGTAAGAGATTTCTGATTTTATTTTAAAGTAAATGCAAATTCATAAATTAGTTATTAAACCTTCCAAAATAAGAAAAAGAATGATATCTTGACCAAAAAAAAAAAAAAAAAAAATAAATNAGATTTATTTATTTTGTTGCCAACAGAATATATCAATTAGAATATTGATATATTTTTGTTGTATTAATATCTTTTTGTTGGTAAAAAAAAATGATATCAATTAGGGTAAAAATTATTATAAAAAAACTTGAAATTTCGAAAAAATTTTAATAGTTTAATTTTTTATAATGTATAACTAAGCATCTATGATTCAAAATAATCATATAATAGTTATTTCAAAGTTTTTTTATTATTGTCAGCTATCTAGAAACTATTTGTACTATATATAAACAAATTTTGATATAACCAGTAAACAATATATATGAAACACAATGTTACTTTGACACCAAAAAAAAAAGTTTTTAATTAGTAATTTATTTGGTTTGATGTACATATATAATACGAGAATTTCAAATGTTTTCAAATGTAAACAATATTACCAAAAATTTTTGGGAGCTGACGTGTCCACCTCTGGAGAGGGGATTCAATTTTCATATAGTAGATTTGAAATGACATTATTCTAATTCAATTAATTCGCGCAAAGTTCGCGATAATCTAGTTCATATTAAATTAATTATGGACGTGGAATTACTTATCCCTATTTAGATTAGGTTATGATAGTTATATAAATCTAAGGTAGACAGACTTCAGAGATAATTAACACAACACACAGCCGAACCCTAAAACTCAAAGAGAGCAAGAAATCTGTTTGTTGAAATCGTCTTTGCTTCTGTGAATAATGGAGCGTGATGAAGATGTCCACAGACGCGCTGTTGAATCATTACGAATTCCTGAAGAACCGTCCGAAGAGCAGATATCAAGCAAAGCGGGATCGTCCGAGGCTCTGGACAAACAAAATCTTCAAGACTTTCAGCAGCCAGATTATCCCCGTAATTAAACTACTCTCAATCTTCCCCGCTGTTTCTATCTCACTGTGCCTTTCTAAATCTCAAACCTTGTTTTTGTCTGTGTTTGAATTCTTTTAGCAACCGAATTTTGGGAGCAGCTTATGGTTATGTACTTGGCTAAGATTGAGAGGAATACAGACCAGATGCTCAAACTAATGACTGATGGACATGGGTTTGGACCACACCGTTCATTCAAGAGAAGGCGAGATGCTCAAGATGCTCAATATGAGCAAGATGAGCAAGATGAGCAAGAAGATGAGCAAGATGAGCAGGAGAAAGGAGAGGTGACAATGAAGAAGCAGAGAACCTGCAATACCAGCATGGAAAATCTCGGGGCATCTAAGTGATGCAACGGCATAAGAGCTTGGACGTGTCAAGTTAAGTGTTTTACGGTTTTGGAATATTTGGGATTTTTCCTTAAGTTGATATATAAATATTATTAACTTTACTTTTTATCTTAAAGTTAAACTTGGCTTATGATAGCTTCTTTTATTCTTCTTCTTTGTACGGTTGTTTTTGAAATATTAATAAAATAGAGAATTTCTTAAGTTCATCAAATGAAGAAATATCGATTCTTGATTGAGCGAGGTAGGTCTCAAATAATTATCAAGTTTGTACGTCTAGGCAGCGAAGATACATTAGTTGATTAGAGAGAGAAAGATGCGATTTTCAAATTAGTTTTTGATTACCAAAAATATTGCAGAGACACATGTTGGTATTATGCTTACCTTTCTATTGTCAACCTAGACACTACTACTAGCTACGCTTATAAGGAAAAACATTGGGGAGAAATTTTATCTGTTTTCTTGGTGGGTTCTATCGAGGCTTTATGTTGTTGGTCCAACACCTGAAAATGTGGAAAAGAGATAAAAATATAGCAAAATATTCGACCAAATCTCAATCCTTTTATGTGGTGGCAAAATACAACAAAAAAATCCGAAACACAAGTGTTTGTGAAACTTATATATATTCCTCTGACAAGAAAACCAAAATAGAAGTGCTGAAGTGATCGAAATGTACATTATAGAATCGAAGCCATTAATGGAAAAAAACTTTGTAATCTTACTTTATTAATAATAATGAAATCATGAGATATTTTAGTCGAAAAATAAAAAGATAGAATGGATTACTTTTTAAATGTTGGAGATGACGTCACTTTCTTGCCGACTACGGTAAGATTCAATGTTGTAGTTCTATATATCAGCCCAATTAGAATAAATGGGCCAAAAAGCCCCAAATAAACCAGTCAACAGATCTTATATATATTAAAAAAGGTCTATAAATGATCAATCAAACTAGCAAAACAATTTCGCGCTCTCCTTCTCTGTCCCTCGCGATCTCGTTTCCGTTGAACTCTTTCTTTTATTGTTACCAGAATCTCTCTTTCTTCTCCAAGAACGACGTTTCAGATCGAATCCTTCTTCAATCCCAGAAAAGATCGCAGAGAGAGAGGTTTCTTGACCTGTGAAAGTTTCAGAAAATGGCCGGTTCTCCAATGACCTTCGCAGACGTAAGATTTGATCGCCCAAGAATCGAATAACCTCTCTCAGAATCATGAATCCTTTCCGACGGTTGAATACAACAATCTCTTTCTTCTTTCTCTTCTCTGTTTATAGGTTTCTAGTTTAGTCAAACACTGCATAAGGAACAAGATGAGCAAGGTTGAAACTGCGGGACATCTAGAGCAATATTATCAAATCCCACGTGCAATGACCGACACAAGTAAATTCCTTTTCACCCAATCATCATCTGAGCCAAAACCTTCAATAATTCGAAATCTTTCATTTGTAGTCTGGGAAAATCTTGAAGTTGCGTATCCACAAGAATTCAGATCATACTATGCAATGCTCAATAAGCGAAATACAGCAAGTACGCAAATAGAGACCCAGAAAACAAAGTTTCTTCTCACACAAAGTTTCATTTTTTTCGGTCCTGCGACTGGTGAAGAAGTACCGGTTCTTTGAACTGGTTTTGAGTTTTTGTCTTTTGGGTTTGATTCTCTTGTGTAGCTTCGCCACCAGAGGTAGATTCAGAAATGGCCAGATGGAGATCTGTACCGAGTGGGTTAGGAGAGCGGAAACAACAAAGTCTTCCTCCTCATCCTCGCTGTAAAGAAACTTGTCCTTGTTCTTTGAGTTTTTCTCACTGTGTGTACCTAAAACTTGAAGAATCTGTTTGTTGACATTGTCTTTGCTTCTTCTGTCAGTTATGGGGACTGCTCCAAATTTGCAGAGACACGCTGCTGCATCATCACCACAAGTGCCTCAAGAAACTGCTAATGCTGGTAATCCCTTAATCTTTGTGGAGCAGATTTCAAGTAAAGTAGGACCGTCCAAAGATCTAGAGAACCAAAACCTTCAAGCCTCTCAGCAGCCAGTTTATGGCAGTAATCAAAATAATCTCAACTTTCCTCTCATTGTGCCTTTCCTGAATCTCAAACCTTGTTTTTGTCTTTGTAATTGGCTTCTTTTAGAAGCCGAATTTCGGCAGCAGCTTATGATTATATTGGCTAAGATTGAGAGGAATACAGACCAGATGCTCAAACTAATGACTGATACACATGGATGTGGAGCACATCATTCTGCTGCGGGATCCCTCAAGAGACAGCGAGTTGAGCAGACACAAGAGAGCGGTGACAATGAAGAAGCGGAGAAGGTGCAGGAGAGAGAGAGAGGCGACAATGAAGAAGCAGAGAAGCTGCAAGAGAAAGAGAGAGGTGACAATGAAGAAGAAGAGAAGCTGCAGGATACACAGTAAACGCACGGACAATCTCGGGGAATCAAGGCAGCAAAGACATATTATATAATTGACAGAGAGATGCGATTCTCACTTTAGCATACTTTTTTGATTACCAGAAAATATTGCAGAGAGACATGTTGGTACGATGCTTACTTTCTTATTTTTCATCATAGACACTACTAGCTACGCAGTTTAAAAACCAATGGGGAGAGAGATTTTTTATCTGTTTTCTTGATCGGCTCTCTCGAGGCTTATTATTGTTGGTCCCAGACCCGAAACTGTGGAGAAGAGATAAAACATACAACAAGTTAAAAACATACATTCATTCCATCAAATCTCAATCCATTTATTTTGTGCAAAATACACCAAAAGCACAAGTGTTGTAAATGCTTGTTACTCTGAAAGCAAAACCAAAAACAGAAGTGCAGAAATCCAAAAACGCTTCAAAGCAATTATCTCATGAGAAGGAACCATAAGGCTTGTCGAGCCAAGCCTTCCACTTCCCAGATGTCTTCTGGATTGTTGTTGTTATATCCACAGAGCCGCCAGATCCTAGAAGTGGAAGCCTACCGGCCCCTACCCTCACAATGGCTACAGTTTCATCTTCTTTGACAACAAAACGAATTTGTCCCGCACTTCCTAGGAAACTGATGCTAACGAGGAACCTGTTTATCATCAACTTCTGGATTTTCTTCTTGTTATACAGTAACATCTTTACAAAACTTCACTAATGCAAAACCTAAAGGAATCAGAAACTTCGATGGAGTTTTTTTTCAAGGGTCGACGCCGATGCAGCGGAAGTACCAGCCTGCCTTGCAAGAGCCAAAAACGAAGGAGACTTTGCGTTCTTATATGCTTATTTATGCAATAGTGGAAACATCTAGTGATGATTGTGTAGAACAAGAATCCCTATTCATAGAAGTATACCTTACTTGAATTATGGGATTAAATCATTAGAGAGACGACGCATGAGATCTTCATCAGCAGTTTTCTTCAAAGCTTCAATGCTTTTCTCAACCAGAGAAACTTCCAATCTCACTTTCTTATCAAGCATCGATTTCGCAAGCTTAGCAGCTTCCCAAGAACGCCCGTGTTCGCATAGACCGAGCAAAAGAACCGAGAGTATATCCGTGTCTATCGTCGATATCACATCCGCTTTCTCGATTTCTTCAAACAGAAGGAAACAATCATGATACCTTTCCAACAAACATAGCTCCCTGAGAACAAGACTGCTCGAAAGACCATCGGGTCTAATCTCACGGACCAACATGAGACGGAAAATCTTCTCCGCCTCTTCCCATCTTTTCATACGGATAAGCGACACAGTAGCAGAACTAAAACATTCAGAAAGAGAAACACCGCCGAGTTTCACCAATTTATCAATCAACTTAGAAACATCCTTAACATCCTCACCATTCTCCAAAACCCCTTGAATCAAAACACTTGCAGTAACACGATTTGGCAAGCATCCTCGATCTCCCATTCTATCCACTACCATCAACGCCTCTCGAACCCGCTTCTTCTCACAAAACGCTTGAATTACCAAAGTATAAGTAACCACATTCGGACTAAACCCACCAGTACCGTCTACTTTCTCCATCTCTGTCAACAACTCTAACGCTCTTTCCATGTCACCAGACTTGCAAACTCCTTCTAGAATCCTCGAATACGTCACGGTGTTAAGCACGCATCCATGCTTACCCATGGCTTTAGCAAGCTCCCAAGCCTCATCAGTCTTACCCGCATTGCAAAACCCATTGATCATTGATGTATAAGTCATCACATCAGGGACAAGATCAACACAATCCATCTCTTTCATCAATTTCTCAGCCATACTCAAATCTCCCTTATCAGCAAACAACCTAATCACCAAATTATACGCAACAGTGTCTGCACATAAATCGAAATCAGGAAACTTCCGCAATACCCACAATGCCTCATCAGCGAGTCCCGCTTGATTACAAAGAGACAGAACGATCCTCATCGTCTTAACACTAACAAAGCATTCCTCTTTCCGATAAGCTTCAACAACGTCTTTGATCAAATCTGGGTTTGCTCTAATCTTAAAAAAGTCGCAAGCTTTGCTATACATGTACGAACTGTGTCTCTGTCCGGATTGAGTTCCTGCCCATACGAAAAACCTAAGACCCGATCGGAACTGATTTGGATTGCATCTTCTTACTACCTCGTTGATACAAGAAGCGTCCAACTTCACCTTCGCCGAGGCTAATTCCTTCTCGATGTTGCTCGTGCATCCCTGAAGATGGTCGTATACTCTGTCGGCGGCTGAGACAGTTGTGGAGAAACGTAAAGCTGAGAGCTTTGAGGGTTGAGATTGAAATGAGGGAGAACCACGAAGACGAATCAAGTGAAGTAGCATCTAGTTGTTCGCGAAGGTGTCGCGATTGAGCAAATCCTAAAGGGACGGGACTTGAGAGAAAGAGAGCGTTTAAGCTCATGGAAACGATGATGAAGGCTACTACGATGGGCTACATATTCGGCCCATTAACATCCAATTATGAACCCAATAACAATCGCTCACAAGACAAGGTCACGTGACTTTTGTCAACTAACAACTTGAATCCCGCCAATATGCCAGACAATTATTTATTCACCAACTGCGATCGATTGATGACATTTTAATACTGCCAATGATTAAAGCTTTCGAGCTATTTCTGCTAAGAGATGCCGTAAGCGTTATATTTTAATTCAACGTGAGCAAAAATATAAATATACAACAAATGAATAGAAGTAGTTTTTTTTATTAATGAGGAAACGATGTGGGATAATGATTTTGCTAAAATTGCAATTAAGCATGCTCAAACACACTATCATCAAGGCAAAGATGAAGGACCGAGAGATCCGATACTAGCCCTGGGAGTTCGGGTAAACGGTTCGGTTCGGTTCGGTTTATTCCGGTTTTGGATATTTCGGGTACAAAGAATTTAGAACCATTCGGTTTTTCATG
>OVBI01000752.1:4543-59397 GCA_900406495.1 Sisymbrium altissimum
CGTATAGAATGGAGGTAATTTAAATTACCTCTCTGAACTGTCCCTTATGAACGGAAATGAGCTTATCCGGTTCTTTGAAAGCTAACAAATGCCTCGTATAGAATGGAGGTAATTTAAATTACCTCTCTGAACTGTCCCTTAAGAATGGAAATGAGCTTGTCNATGAGCTTGTCTGGTTCTATGAATGACTTGGTTTCCTAGTCATCAAGCTTACAAATGCCTCGTATAGAATGGAGGTGATTTAAATTACCTCTCTGAACTGTCCCTTAAGAATGGAAATGAGCTTGTCCCTAGGCTTCATGTTCACCGAGCTAAGAAAATGTCTCGTCCTAGAACTTGAACGAGCTTGTCCCTGATGTCAAACAAATGCCTCCTAAAGATAAGGTAATCTTAATTACCTTTTTGAAATGTCTCTGATGCCGGAAGGTAAATTATTCTCTCTCCTGAATTGCCTGAGAACATAGTCACTCAAGCTAAATGAAAAGCTAAAAAAACGTCCCTGATGCTAGAATGAAAATGGTAAGGTTGTTTCACCGTTTTGGACTACTCGCCATTCTAGTCGGTGGTTCTAAGTGTAGTTATGACGTAAGTTGAAATACCACTTTAATGAATCTCTTAGAAGTTTATTTTTCCTCTCTGTTTCAGGTATGTGAAATTATAATTTTCTTTATGTTTTATTTTATGATCAAGTCTATAGGTTCATTTGTCTCAAAAGCTTAATATCTTTCTGTTGTTTTTTTAATGTAGGTACTATCGAGTAGTAGACAAACATACTGATGTTCTCCTCCTATTTCTAAAGATCAGCACATGAACTTAAGGTTATTTTCTTTCCAAATCGTTTATGAGTTTCAGGTTATTTTCATATTGCTTTTGCTTTTAGTTTCTCTAGCTCTTTAAGGAACTACTTATAGAAGTTTGATATCCCTGCTTGAGCTAATGGTAAATAATGCTGAATTTCTTTTATTTTACTTTGCCAATCCCTATTTTGGCTCACGATATTGCTTTTAACTTCTTGTGTGTATCTCTGTGTTGAATTTATCTCTTGATATTTGTTGTTCGTATCATTGTATGGCACATAATTTGCTCTCATAACAAAAATTTGATTGTTAGAGTGCATATAAAAGCTATCATTGTAACTTTCTTGCATACTATTATTAGATATATTTTGATTTTGATGTGTTTTGTCATATTAGTAATGTTATTCACAAGCATGTAAAGAAGCGCTTTATATATTTCATGCTTTCGTATTACATTGTTTCTTATGATTGATGATTTCTACAGTATTTAAGTTAGTCTTCTACATTTTTTGGCATATGGTCTTAGTTATGTTTTATGTTAGCTTTTTTTAGTTTCTTTCTTTCTTGGTGCTATTCTTTGTTATGGCCTAGCCTTGGTTATTTGAGACTCAGCCATATTTGGATGAAATCTAACTTGTTTCTGTGCTTTTTTTTATTGTCTATGCTCATATAGCTTATAAATAGATTTGATTGGTAAATTTAAAGCTTCTAAACTTGCTATACTAACTGTTTTGTTTTTCAAAATGTCATGGAGATATGAATTGGTGAGAATATTGGTATTAGTCAGTGTTTATAGGTAAATCGGCCTTATTTAACTAGAACAACTTTGCTTCCTTTCTTTTTTTTGTGCGAATTTATGTCTCATTCTTTGCATCACAAGTTTGTGATAATATCGTCTTGTTAGTTGGTATTTATTTCTCTTATTGCTTATCTGTTGCATTGATAAAATCATCTTGCTCATCTCTTGTTGGTATTTGCTTTGGTTCTCTTGTTCAAATTAATCATGCAGCTAATCATTTGCATCACATGTCTTTGAAATGTTTGTATTTGCTTCTCTTTTTGCGAATGATAAGTTTGGATAAATCATCTTGCTTGTATTTGCTTTCTCTTGTCATTTGAATCATGTGTCTCTGAAAGCATCTTGTTTTTATTTGCTTTCTCTTGTCATTTGAATCATGTGTCTCTGAAAGCATCTTGTTTTTATTTGCTTGTCTGATTGCGAATGATAAGTTTTGATAAATTCACAAGTTTGTGATAATTTTTGTATGTTGGTATTTACTTCTCTTATTGCTTATCCGTTGCATCATTAGTTTTGATAAAATCATCTTGCTCATCTCTTGTTGGTATTTGCTTTGCTTCTCTTATTTAGATTAGTCTTTTGCATCATTTGTCTTTGAAATCATCTTGTTTGTATTTGATAAGTATTGATAAAATCATCTCTTGCGCATTTTGTTGGTATTTGCTTTGCTTCTCTTGTTGCAATTAATCATGTAGTTTATCATTTGCATCATGTGTCTTTAAAATCATCTTGTTTGTATTTGGTTCTCCATTTGCAAATGATAAGTTTTAATAAAATCACCTTGCTTCTCGTGTTGGTATTTGCTCTGCTTCTCTTGTTCCACTTAAATCGTGTTGCTTATCATTTGCATCACGTTTCTTTGAAAGCATCTCAATTGTAATTGCTTCTCTGTTTTCAAATTCATTCTTTGTTGTTGTCATTTTGTTATGGGTGTCTGGGGGTTTTCACTGATGAAATTTTATAGAACCATTAGTTATGCTCGTGTTATTTTGATATGCCAAAAAAACCGTAACAACTGAAATTCCAAAGATAATTGAAAATAATGTATAACAAACTTAGCGGAAATATACCAAAGTTTTGTTAAAATCAAAGTTTTTTTTGGAATTGAACCGATTCAATTTAATTCGAAACATTTAACAGAGGACAGTTTGTTAGGAGGACTTAGGAGGCAAACTAAATGACAATGAGTAAGGATTTGGAATATAGTGACTCCTCGCTCAACACGAGCATGATAGGAATGATCAAGACTGAGTCGAGCTTATATTAATAGATTAGGCTTGTGTTATCATTTGACGTCTAACCTGAATTGTACTATTGTCCTCCTTGTGCTCAGTCAAGAACCGTGATTCACAATTCCATACTGAGTCCTTGAGTTACTAGAGTCTCTTAACTCTTTTATTGTCTCTGTAACTAGAATATGTGTAGAGTACCATACGCACCCAAGTAACTAAAGATAAAACCATAAATGGTGACGTTAGAGGATCCAGAACTTCTATTAAACAGAGGAAACACATGAAATTTATAAAATTAAAATAGGATTAATTGTTGTTCTATGAAGTTTTGCATGAATTTTCCTTTTTCTCAAGTGCTCATACAACTTTTTCTTATGTTCTGTGTAATAATGGTCATCTGGCTTGTTCACTGTGCTGCAAAACACTCAAGAATGTATGCCTGTCCTGTAAATTACGGATTGGAAACAGTCATTGCAGAGCCATGGAGAAGGTTATTATATCACGTCACCAACTCGGCGATGTCACTGGATATTTATGGTGTTTTATCTATCTTAACATTTTTGATAGATTTCCTACAACAGTTACTAACCAAAACAACAACAAAATGTTTTGACAGATACAAACATGTGAACAGATCTTATTAAAATGTTGGGTATTTAGGGAGTCTTCAATGGTTCATGGTTTACACTATTCAGATTTCACTTGAAAATTTATATCAGCCTAAAACACTAAAGACTGATAATCTACCAAATTGTTTAGTTCTTTTATTACACCCCCTTCAGAAAACTATTAAAAAAAAAATACGAGGTATGTGGCAGTATGAAAAGTCAGTTCAATCATGTTCATGCTCCACGCAGGAGCTCCAATTCTGTCGTATCCTCTGGTTTTTGGCAAAGTTCTACCTAGCTTTCTCTTGGGTTTCATGGCATTAGCACATGTTTCCCCAATCCTCATATAGTTATCTGGTTTATCTCCCTTAATTTGAAGGATCGTAACGGTTCCTAGCCTTGCTGATGGATGAAAATATCATGGAGAAAGAATCAATGTCTCTTGCTCTTTCTCTGTCACAACTGCTTCATGCTTCTTTACCATGCGTTTCTTTCTTTTGAGGGTTAGAATCATCCCCTCTCTAATATCATGTCAAGTTTTCAGTGATCATTAACCAGGTATATATATATATATCTCTATATATCTCAATAAACCTATGGTCAAGATACCTAAACTAGATATTAGGAAACATTAAATAACACAAAATGTTTTCATATCAATAGAAATCAAATCTCCTATGAACACACACAATATTATAGAATCACAGAACTAAGCATATTTTGTTAAATATGACTGAACCAGCTGTGCATATTATTCCTTGAAATATCTCAAACATGAATAACACGGGCATTGCCACGGGCGATGCAAATCTTCATTGTGTTAAATACCCCTTGGAGCATATAAGAAGGAATCAACATGAAGTCCTCTTTGGGCTCTTCATCACTCAGTTCAGAACCTTCTTCACCACTAATACCTGCTTCATTACGCTAGGCAACGTTGACAAATTCAGACTGCAGACGAATCTGCGAGTGCCAATTTCAGCTGCCAAAGGTGAAAGACAGCTCACCTTTACAAACCTACCGTGTGATCCACTAAAGCCTTGAACTACAATTAGTTCCCCATCTTTCTTTTCTTTAAGAATCGTAATCTTCTCACTGAGGATAGAGTTCACGACTAAAGGAGTTTCCCAAATAAAAGGAATCACCTCTTTCTTGTGTTTAACATTGACATGGTTCTTGAGATCCTTGTTTGAGCCGGTATAGTTGCAGCTACGAACATGGCAAGAACACGGTGCGAAAACACATATCTTCTCATAGCTAGAGCGATTTCTGTATGAAACATTCTCTTTACAACCGTGTCTGGCGTTAGCACAAAGACACTTCAGATGCTTCAATGACTTTCCATGGCTCTGCAACAATTGTACCCTATCGGTAATTTACATGACGGGCATGTCTTCTTGATTTTCTCGATGCACATCGAACAAGCTATATGACCATTATTACACTGCAGAGACAGAACCAGAGCGTTAACACAAAACAATCAAGTATGTTCTAGTTCTCTAGTCTAACCACTTGAGATCCAACTGAAAATTTCATGTGATTCATAGACCAGGACAACAATCACCAAATAGAACGAAAGGTAAAGCTGTTATTCAAATATCTTATTAAACAAGAAACCAAGAAACATTTGGACCAGTCTAAAGCCACATTACACGTCATCAACAGTTCTTGAATTAGGAAGAAGGACCAAACCTGATATATAGGAATATGCAGGAGTTCGCAGCAAATGGGGTATTCAAGAACATCTGGATCCAGTAGCATCGAAAATCTGGTGGAAACCATTTCATTGGTCATGTCTTGAGCCATTGGTTGTTGTCTGGTCAATCTCCAATTCCTCAACACTATCTCTAAGATTAACAAAAAAAAGTCGCCAAGAATCGATCATAGACATGTCAAATGCAAATGTCAACTTGTATTCAATAAATAAATAGTTTTTCCCCATGTTGACTTCACTGGAGCGGGAGGTGCTGTATTGAAAGACTAATGAATCTGGACCGTTCAAACTTGGCATCGTGATAAGATCTTATGAATCACAATTATCGGGCACCAAAAGTACTTTTTTAATCATCATAAAAAAAACATATTCTTCTGTGGCTTGACATATACAGACCGTATGCACTCGCATATGGAACTTCTCTCCTTCTCGTCACGTGTCCTCTGCAATTTTCAACTTAAAACTCGCATTTCCTCGCCTTTTCATTATTAAATCTCTCACCCTTTTTACCATAAAATCTTTGTAACTTTCTGTCAACTGATTTGGTAATTTTCTCCATTTTCAGCCAATCAATTTGATTCTTCGGCGATGAGGAGACTAAGGTTTGTGTGAGATTAGGGGTCGTTGGGTAAGTTTTATTTATAGTGGAAAGACATGAAATGGCGAGAAAGAGGTTTACAGTAGGGACTTAATGAGTATTGAAGAGATGAGTTAACATGAAGCAGAAGCTTAGGAGATGACGGCGGTTACGAAGGCCAGCAATCGTTTCTTCGACGGTGAGAAAAAAAACGGACGATAGAGATTAAAAATATGGGCCTCTAAAAGAGATTTATGTAATATGGGCCTCTAAAAGAGATTGTTAATGGGTTTGCAATATTTTTATCTTAAAAATTTAGTGTTTTGTCGTAAAAAGAACACATGTCTGAAATCTGTGTACTGACTTTGAGGCTAAAGTGCGAGTGAGAATGTAACGGTGAGAGATTTTATAGCGGTGGCTTTATTTCAGAATTGAAGAGGAGAATTGTGTTGAAGCCATGGCGGTTTTGAAGTTCTACGGCTAGGGGAAGGAGACGAAGCAGCAGCAGTAGGTTTCCCGTATGAGAAGATGAAAAAAAAGGAAATTAAAAATTTGTGGTTTGGATCACTTTTTTTAAATAGTGGTCTGGGCCTTGATCTGTTTGAAGAACGGAAATAATTTAGGCCATTTTAACAGTTTTAAGTTGAATTCACATATTTCATTTGGAAGAGGACACGTGGCTGCTCAAATGGAAAAGAAGGTCCTAATTATATATAAGATTCAGTTTCTTTGTCTGCTAAATCTTAATATATAATCTTTTAATTAATTTTCATTCATTTATCTCTCTATCCCGCATGATTATCGTATTCAAGAGTTAGGGCACACTTTCTTTCAATCAGGATAAAAAAATAAGAAGGACTCAGATAACTGATATGAGAAATTTGGAAAATGAGTTTGAAAGGAAGAAAAACGATTCTCGACTTAAAGAAGTTCCTTGTACCTTGTGAAAACTCTTCTTCTAAAAAGAAGAAAGGTTGACAATTCTCCACTTACTAGAGCTTTTGGTATTAAAGTTAGAGACCAGTTGGATCAAGAAATTGCAAGAATGTTTTTCACTGGTGGTTTGGTGTTTAATTTTGTAAAGAATCTACATTACAAAAGATCTTATCAGTTTGCTACTTCCAACAAAATTAATGGTTATATACCTCCTGGTTACAATAAGCTGCGAACTACTTTGCTTCAGAAAGAGAAAACCAATGTTGAGAATTTATTACTTCCCTTGAAGTTAACATGGAAAGAAAGAAATATCACGATTGTCTCAGATGGTTGGAGCGATCTAATAAAACTTATTTTTGATTAATTTCATTGCTACTTCTAGAAGTGCTCCATTATTTCTCAAGGCTTTGAACTGTTTTGGAGAAGTGAAAGATATATTCTTCATATATGATCTGATGGAAAAGGTTATCAATGAAGTGGGTCATCAAAATGTTGTGCAAATCATCACTGATAAATGCAGCAAATTGTAGGGCGGCTGGAGAGATCATTCAGTCTACGTTTCCTCATATTTATTGGACACCATGTGTGGTTCATACTCTTAATCTTGCTTTGAATAACATATGTGCAGCAAAGAATGTGTACAGTAATGAAGTAACATATCAAGAGTGCAACTAGATAACAGATATTCACGGAGATGCACTCGCAATAAAGCATTTTATCATGAATCACAGCATGAGACTACCAATCTTTAGTAAGTTCTCTCCTCTTAAGCTACTTGCAGTTGCTGATACACATTTTGCTTCCATCATAGTGATGCTTAAGAGATTGAAGCTTATCAAAAGTGGTCGTCAAGCTATGGTCATAAGTGAAGAGTAGTCTACTTATAAAGATGATGATGTGGAAAACCACGTTTTGTTAAGTAGAAGATCATAAGTGATGATTGGTGGGATCGTGTATCTTATATTATTGATTTTACAAAACCTATATACGTTACAAGATGATTAAGTTTTGTGATACTGACAAACTATGTCTTCATTTCGTCTATGAGATGTGAGATTCTTTGATTGAGAAGGTGAAGTATGAGATCTATAAGAATGAACAACGTCCAGTGTTTGAAGAGAATCCCTTCTACAATGTTGTTTATGAGATCTTGGTGGATCGGTGGGCAAAGAATATCACTCCTCTGCATTGTCTTGCTCACTCTTTAAATCTAAGGTATATGATTTTTAAGTTTTTAATTATTATGATTTATTCTTTTTTACGTTTTCTTTTCACATATAAAACATGTTTTTGTATTGTAGATTTTATAGTGATGAATGGCTAAGTGGAGATCTTGGAAGAATTAGTCCACATAGAGATGCAGAAATCTCAATTGAGAGAATGAAGTGTTTCCAAAGACTGTTTCCAAATATTGATGATCATCGTAAGGTTTTGGATGAGTATGCATTATTATCCATGAAGAATGGTTCTTTTCGGATTTAACATGTATTTCAGTGATGTTAGATATGGAACCCATGAAGTAGTGGGCTAATTTCGGTGCCCAAACTCCTCTCCTGCAGACTTTGGCTTTAAAGTTGCTTGGACAACCCAGTTCATCCTCTTGTGCTGAGCGTAATTGGAGTATTTATGGATTCATTCACAGTTTTAAAAGGAACAAGTTAAATCCAAGTCATACTAATGATCTAATTTTTATCCACAACAAGACTTTTATCAAGGAGTTCTGATCAATATGAATAAGAAAAGACAAAGATGTGGGATGTTGGTGGAGATGGTTTTGATCCTCTGGAAGACGTGGGAGTTTTGCTATTTGCACACCTTTTACTTAATAATCCAGATTTGGAAAACGAATTGCTCAAAAATTAGCTTTTTTTGTTTGCATTCTATTTAAGATATTATTTTGAAGTGTTTTTTTATATTGACATTCATGAAGGATTTATGGTATATTTTTTTTTATATTATTTGTCTATGGATATATATATATAATATATATGTTTCTCTGCCGTCCCCGTATCTCTAATATTTGGGATTTGTCGTTTCTCGTCCCCATACCCACTTCTGTTTAATTTCTGTCCCCGTTTCTGTCATGGTGGAACTTAGAATGTCAGTAACGGACTCTATCTTTCTCCGGATAGGTAGAGCTACGTCATCCAAGCAAGCATAGGAGATTCTCAGGGTAGAATATGGAGAAACCGGTGAGATTTGGAATTTGAAACTGAGATATCTTGAGACCAAGCTTGACAAAATGATGATGAAGATGAGGAAAGAGTTAGGGATTATATTTAAAAGGTGATGGAGCTTGTGAACCAGATAAAGGTCATGTTCATTTGTCCATTCAGATGAACCATATGAATAGATCATCTGAATAATGTTTGTTTATTAAAAAAAATGATTCATCCAGCTGATTCATCCAGATGATCCATGTCAATGAGTTTCAAAAGTTAATCAAATTTTCAAATTCAGTTGAATGAACAAAATTAGATCATCTGGATAGAGATAGTTTAGTCAAAATAACAAATTACCAATATATCTTTATTATTTAAATTTTAAATAAAAAAAATATAACATAAATCATATTTTGTAATTATTTTGTATAAACAAAAAAACACATTTTTTGAACAAATTGAAAAATCAAAGTTTTCCTTCAAAACCACAAAATTATGTATTTAGCCAAAATAAAAAATTATTTGTTTCCGAAAAATGGCAAAATTACATTTGCAGCCAAAATAAAAGAATTATACTCTTCCGTCAAAAGTATAAAGTCAAAATAACAAAAATCTGTTTTTCCGCCAAAACAGCAAAAATATGGTTTCCCGCAAAAACCTAAAAGTCACGGTTTTCCATAAAAACCGCAAAAAAAAATTTTTACGCAAAACCTCAAAATTAATTTTTCTGCCAAAACCGCAAATTACGTTTGGTTTGGCGAGAAAACATAATTTTGCAGATTTTTCAGAAAAATAAAATTTTGCGGTTTTTTGTGGGAAAATGTAAGTTTGCGATTTTGGTAGGAAAATATAATTTTATGATTTTGGCTTGAAACGTAATTTTACAGTTTTTCTGGAAAAATATAACTCTACGATTTTGTTGGTAAACGTAATTTTGTAGTTTTTGCGGGAAAACACAGTCTCAAGATTTTGGCGGAAAAACGTAAATTTGCAGTTTTTGTAGGAAAATACAATTTTGTGGTTTTTTTGGGAAAGCATAATTTCATGGTTTTTGGCGGAAAAACGTAATTTTACGATTTTCGCGAGAAATGTAGTTTTGTTATTTTTGCAGAAAACACAATTTTACGGTTCTGGCGAAAAACGTAATTTTGCGGTTTTTGCGAGAAACGTAATTTTGAGGTTTTAATGGGAAAACGTAATATTGTGGTTTTTTTGGGAAAACATAATTTTTATTTTTGGAGGAATAACGTAACTTTAGATAAAAAAAATTAAAACTATTATTGTTACAAATAATAATAAAAATATAATCAAATTAAAACATTAATATTTTAAGTATTTGTCTTATTACAAATCATTTAGATGGAGATGGAGATGGAGATGGAGATGGAGATTGAGATGATCAAACAAATAATATCTCATTCGGATGGATCAATCAGATGAATAACCAAAAATAAAGTGAACAAGATTGGAATGGATCATCCAGATGGATCAATGGGATGGGATGGATTAGTTAGATGGATCTGAAAGATGGACAAATGAAGAAAGCCAAAGTTCTATTGGTGTAACGTTCCTGATAATGAAGTTGGGACAATTCCTAGAATATTATAAAAAGTTAGAAAGTTACTCCACCAGTGTATATCTTTGATAATTATTAGAATAGTTTTTTGTACCTATTTTATCCTTATTTCATGTGTTGACAAAAAACGTAATATCAAAAATATCATCAATGAATTATGCCACGTATGCAAACAAAATCCGGGGAAAAAAATAAGTTAATTAATCTTTTGATGGTAGATTTATTTAGGATTGGTACACTTATTTTAATTGGTAGACTTATTTTTCAGCTGGTAGATTTATTAATTGACTTGTAAACTTTTTTTTTGGAATGATATACTTATTTTGATAGATTTATTTTAACGTTGTGATAGATTCATTTGGATTTGATGGTAGATTTGTTTTGCAATGTAGATTTATTGGTTGAATGAGAGACTTATTGGTCGAATGAGAGACTTATTAATCTGAATGATAGATTTATTTTGCTTTGACGATAGATTTAATTTGGGATGACAGATTTATTGTTAGTGGTGGTAGACTTATTGTAATAAATAGAGATGGTAGAGTTATTTTATTGACGGTAGATTTAAAACCTTGTGATAGATTTATTTTCTTTACCGGTAGACTTTTAGACGTATTTATGTTATGGTAGATATGTATTTAGTGATGATAGATTTATATTCAAATGATAGACTTTTTTTTTTAACGATAGATTTATTGAATCTTTTGAGTTTTACACAAAATCGATAGACTTATTCAAATTTGATAGACTTATTCAAAATCGATAGACTTATATTGTAAATCTTTTATAATGATGGTAGATATTTTACTTTTGAAAATGTCAAAAGACGATTTTGTCATCGCATTAATTCATCATCTTCGTCGATGAAAACTAGGTGGACTGCCTTCTCTTCTTCCTTCTTCGTTATAAACTAGGTTTTGATACTATGTTATGATAGGCTTATATTGAGTATCTCATGTTCTAACAGATTTATTTAGAACGTTATGGTAGACTTATTTTATATTTAATATTCAGCCTCAGTCAAAAGAAAAGGCTCGAAAATTCAAAGTATTGGACTATGCAAGAGATATATGGTTACTCGCAAACCAAATCATTTTATATTTGCTCATTTTGGTCTTTTGTTACTAAGACCATTTGCTATTTTGTAGCTAAGACCATTTGATTTTTGATTGATAAGACCATTTGATGTTATGTTAAACATCTTTAAATAAAATAACAACATTAATCTCACAATATTAATTTGTTTTTTTTTTCTTAATCTACTTTTATGATCATATATTGTATCACTTGTTAATATTTATGATATACATAAAATACATTACAACCAACATCAATAAGTCTATCATAATTTTAGAATAAATGTACTATCGTATAACAAATAAATCTGTCATCACTTTCAAATTTATCTAAGATACAATATAACCACCATTAAATCTATCATCACATACAAATAAGTCTACCTTGCAAACACTTTTTTTTTTCATTAATGGCATATTGTAAATTATTTCATCTTCTTCATTTTAGGATTTTCAACCTGCAACTCCAGCCGTCGCCGTCTAGTCTTCTTACAATTCATCAGTTTTTGCGTTTTCGAATATGGTTACAAGGTAGTTTGAACCGTAAAGAAGCTTCCTCCGCCAATGAAATCTCAAATACCATAAAAAAGATGAACAATTACTCCCTGAAATCGACAGAATCAAAAATAAAAAATCTATCATCACGTCTATGACGATCAATAAGTCTATCATCATTTCAAAATAAATCTACCATCACGTAACAAATAAATCTACCATCATCTTTAAATTTTTCTAAGATACAATGCGAACACAATTAAGTTTATTGCCATATCATAATAAATCTACCATCATATTCAAATAAATCTACCACACAACACGTTTTGGTTTTTTTTCATTAATGGTATAATTGTACCATCTTTTTCGTTTTAGGGTTTTCAACCTGTAATTTTTTTTCTCCAACCGCATCCATCTAGTATTGTCACATAATAAATCTATCGTCACTATCAATTAAATCTACCATCACTATCAATTAAATCTACCACAATATAATTATCGGAATAGTCAATATATTTGTCGGATTCGTCAATATGGTCGGCAGAATCCTCAATATGCTCGCCAAAACATACAAATCTGTCGAAACCCGATAATTTTAACTAGGTTTCAACATACTCTAACCAACCCAAGTGAAAAACCATTTTGATAATCAAATCTACATATCTTGGTCATCACCATTAACAAATTAACCTAACTTTCTCCATCGTTGGAACCTGCAAAAACCGCCGTCAGATATGAAACATTACTTTTCTATTTTTCGAAATCAAAGTTCAAAGGAAAAGAAAGAGGAAGAGAGAACTCGGAGGAGGAAGAGAGAACGAGAAAACTCAGCGGAGGAAGAAATTGGAAGAGAGAACTCACCATCGGAGGAAGCTTCCCTTCGGAAGAAGAATCACTCTCAAATCGCTGCCGTCAACTATTTAGGGTTCCATCTTTTTTTTATTTTCGAAATGTAGCGTGAGAGAGAGAGGGAGAGAGATGTTTATTGATTTTGATTTTCTGTTGTATTTGTTTTTTTTTCCAAAATAACATTCTTAATATAAATGAAAACATAGTTTTTATGTGATTTTTCACACATCATTTCAGTTCTGATGACTCTTATAGTAATATAGAAGCCATTTTAGTAATATATAAACTTTTTGATACTACTCTAGTAATTATCTGAAAGTTCTCCGTAAGATCCTTAGCAAAAAAAAAATTATTCGCAGCTTGCCTTGAAGGTTTGATGAGATGGTAAGCATCATGCGTGGTGAAAGATTGGCACTCATTAGAGTTGCTTTACATCTTGCGAGAGATGGAAATGTCTCAATGGGTTAAAGAAGCGTGAAGAAACTTCGAACAATCACAAGAGAGGAAGACAATAGAGAGCTTTATCTTCTTCTTCTTTTTGGTCGAACTATGTTTTTAGAGAGCTTTATCTACCTATGTTTCTTTTGGCGAAAAACAAATTTAAGACCTAAGTTAACAAAATGTTGCTGCTTTGGAGTTTAGTAGAAAGAGTGAGCTTTGCTGTTTTGTCGATGATGAACAAAACACTCACAAACTGTTCTATGTTGTAGTTTCCTTTGGAACTTATATGTTATATTAAACAAAATGATATATTTTGGTAGTTTCTTTGGCTTATAATTCCTAATATCAAATATTGTGATGGTGTCTTGAGATATCAAAACCATGATTCAGACACTTGGTATCACTATTCGATTCTTGTAATCGTGGCAGGTGTTGGGACTGAAGTATGAGAGATGGGAAAAGCAATGGATATTGCAAACCGGTTAATTATCTAATCCTATTTTGCATTTAAACTAAACCGCAGATTAAACCGGTCGGTACGAATCGGTTTAACAAACTCTATTAAAAAAACCTAGCCGCTTAAAACCCTTTTCAAGAACCCCAAAGAGGAGTTTCGTCGGAAAACAAAAAAATGCTACTGCTCCGGTCATTTCGCACCGTCGAGCAGCTCCGCAAAATCTCAGCTTCATCAGTCTCTACGTATCTCACTTCTCCTTCTTTCTTAAACAGAGTATCACCAACAAAGAGTGCTCTCTCTTCTCCTACATCTCGACTATGTTACTCTGTTTACGTCAATCCAAGAAATGAGAATGGACACGCGACTACATCGTCACGGGTCTCTTCACGGTGGAGGAGGGTTAGCGTGAGACATATGTCACGACGGAGCAAGGCCGCAAAAGGGTCAGCGGCGGCGGCGTATTCTTCTGCGGTGGATTTGGCGATGGACTCGGTGGTGAAGATCTTCACAGTTTCAACGAGTCCTAGTTACTTTCTTCCTTGGCAGAATAAGTCTCAACGTGAATCCATGGGCTCTGGTATATATATATCAAATCTTTTTTTATATAAAGTTTCAGAATTTATAACCTTTTTTATTAATTACAGATTGCCAAAGTGATCTATCTTTAGGAACAGAACAACATTTTGTAGCATTTTTAAGATTGATTGAGGTTTTACTTTTCTAGTTGATTAGGTGATGCTGGAGTGTGTTAATTGGTTACGAATCTTATTGTTAGGTTGTGTTTTCTGCTGCTTTGGTTTAATCTACATTGCCAAAATATTACATTTTGTGTATTTAGAAACAACATTTTGTAGCATTTTTAGAATTGCTTGAGGTGTTAGTTTTCTAGTTGATTAGGAGATGCTGGAGTGTGTTATTTGGTTATGAATCTTATTGTTAGATTGTGTTTTTTTTGCTGCTTTAACTTTGTATGGTTTAATCTACATTGCCAAAATATTTCATTTTGTGTATTTAGAAACAACATTTTGTAGCAATTTTAGATTTGCTTGAGGTGTTAGTTTTCTAGTTAATTAGGAGATGCTGGAGTGTGTTATTTGGTTATGAATCTTATTGTTAGATTGTGTTTTTTTGCTGCTTTAACTTTGTATGGTTTAATCTACATTGCCAAATTATTACATTTTGTAGCATTTTTAGAATTGATCGAGGTGTTGGTTTTCTAGTTGATTAGGAGATGGTGGAGTGTTATTTGGTTATGAATTTTGATCGAAAGGTTGTGTTTTTTGCTGCTCTAACTTTGTATGGTTTCATTTATATTGCCAAAATATTACATTTTTATGTATTTGATTATTAGATGTTGATTGTTATTTGGTTATGAATCTTTATCGAAAGGTTGTGTTTATTTGCTGCTTTACTTTGTATGGTTTGATGTAGGATTCGTAATATCGGGAAGAAGGATTATAACGAACGCGCACGTGGTGGCTGATCACTCTTTCGTGCTAGTGAGAAAGCATGGTTCGCCTATAAAGCACAGAGCAAAAGTTCAAGCGGTAGGGCATGAGTGTGATTTAGCCATTTTGGTAATTGATAGTGAAGTGTTTTGGGATGGAATGAATTCGTTGGATCTAGGAGATATACCGCTTTTAAGGGAAGAAGTGTTTGTAGTTGGCTACCCTCAAGGTATGTTCTAATGATAGAATTTGAAATCTTTTCTTGCATACATATTTAGGCAAATAGAGAGCTTGTGTAATGGCTTTGAGTCTTAAATGTTATGGGGTCTAGTGCAGGTGGTGACAACATCTCTGTGACAAAAGGTGTTGTGTCTCGAGTTGAACCCACGCAATATGTTCATGGTGCCACGCAGCTAATGGCTATACAAATAGATGCTGCTATTAACCCTGGAAACAGCGGTGGCCCAGCAATCATGGGAAACAAAGTAGCTGGTGTTGCGTTTCAAAATCTTGCAGGTGGTGAGAACATTGGGTGAGTATGCATAATAATCGAAGTACATTGTACGTGTCTTGAGAAGGCAACATTGAAACCAAACGTTTGATTTGTGATTTCCAAACTGCAGTTATATCATTCCAACACCTGTCATTAAGCATTTCATAAACGGTGTTGAAGAATGCGGTAAATACATTGGTTTCTGCTCAATGGGTGTATCATGTCAGCCTATGGAGAATGCTCAGATCCGTAGTATCTATCAGATGAGTTCTGAAATGACAGGGGTTCTTATAAGCAAAATAAACCCTTTGTCGGATGCTCATAAAATTTTGAAGAAAGAAGATGTTATTCTCGCGTTTGATGGTGTTCCTATAGGGAATGATGGAACAGGTATATTTTCCCTTTACTTTCATGAACCTCAACGCTGGATTGTTTACGTAATTTGGTGGTGAAATTGTGTTTTCATTTACTTGCAGTTCCTCTTCGGAAGAAAGAGCGGATCACTTTTGATCATTTGGTTTCTATGAAGAAACCAGGTGAAACAGCTTTGGTTAAAGTCTTGAGGGAAGGAAAAGAACATGAGTTTAGTATCACTCTAAGACCTGTAAGTAGTTAAAATGCGCATCTTTAAAATTGACAATCATTTGTTCTTCTGAGCTAAACAGATTCTTTGTTGCTTTGGTTGCAGCTGCAACCGCTGGTTCCAGTGCACCAATTCGACCAGCTTCCAAGTTATTATATATTTGCGGGATTTGTGTTTGTACCTCTCACTCAGCCATATCTTCATGAATATGGAGAAGAATGGTATAACACTTCTCCCCGCAGATTGTGCGAGCGTGCATTAAGAGATTTACCTGAAAAATCCAATCAACAACTTGTCATCATCTCTCAGGTTTGTGCTTTTCCTTTTGCCTAGTTATGTTCTTTTAAGGTTACAAAGTTAGTGTTCAGACAACTTCCTTAAAGTCCAGAAGAAATCTCATTTTTCCATTTTACTAGAAACAAGTTCTATTAGGCATCTTACTGATCAACATAATCTCTGTTTGATAGGTGTTAATGGATGATATCAACACAGGATTTGAGCGTCTTGCAGAGCTGCAAGTAAGTGTAAAACTATGTCTAATCTTAAAAATATTGATATGATCCTTTTGTTATTGAAATGAAGAATTGTTTCGTTACATTAGGTGAAGAAAGTGAATGGAGTAGAAGTGGATAATCTGAGACATTTATGTCAGCTCATAGAGAACTGCGACACTGAGAATCTGAAATTGGACTTAGACGATGGGAGAGTACTAGCCTTGAAGTACCAAGACGCAAGATTCGCCACTTCTTTGATTTTGAAACGACACAGAATAGCATCCGCAATGTCCAGCGATCTGCTTATCGAACAAAATCCAGCAACTGAGTTGACTACTTCTTGTTCTACTGCGGTTTGAGCCACAAACGCCAATGGCATAATCGCATGTTGTATTTACACTTCACATTCATTCATATAATGAAAAAACCACATTGTTGTATGTTCGTGAACACTTTAGGATTTGAAGAGCTGTTTTTTTTCCCTTTTTATGTTTTCTTTTTACATAAGCTCTTCAGACACTTTCTTGATTGGTTATAAAAAAAAGTAAAATTTATAGAAAACTTATGTTTTACCCCAAAAGTACGGTCAAATGTGTACACATCTAATGTGAATCTAATCCCAAATCTGGTTAGTGCGTAGGAACGAGAAGACACACTTTTTGTCTTTTTGTCCCTTTCATTACAATATAAAAAAAAACAAAAGTCCCTTTCCCTGTCTTCTGCGAACTGTCACATCCGTACGTGCAATGTATAAAGACGAAACTACCCTCAAAGACTCATGAGTCTCTCTTTTAGAGTGACTCTTAACTCTTGAGGTTTGGTTAACTCAGAATTGGAGAGAGAAGTTTGTTTTAGTGAATGGTGATGTCGTCGTCGTGGGAGATGCAACTAATGGAAACGGCTAAAGAGGAACTCGAGATTCTTCAGAGTCAATATCCAAACCGCTTCGCCTACCTCAAATCCGACCTTCACTCTTTCATTTCTAACATCCGTGAAGACCACGCGCCGCCACTACGTGCTTCCTCCTCCTCCTCCTCCTCTCCCCTCGTCCTCACTCAAGGTACTTCTACAAGCTTCTCTTTTATGCGTCTTTGTCCATTCTTTGTGTTGCTTGTCTTGTGTTTAGTATATGGACTGACTGATAAAATCTGGTTGAAAATTGTTTCTTAATGCTTTATTCCTTAATTGTTTTCGCCTGACTATTTCTAAGTTATTTACTTACATATTAAAGATTGTCTTTTAGTCAGATTATGACAAACCTTTTTGGTTGTATATTCATGTCCTGTTTTTTTTTAAAATTTTTAATAAAAGAAAAAATGTAAGTCGATTGAATTTTCCATGCTAAACTTAAATTGATTTTGACATACACGTCTTTTGAAGAAATTCGACAATGACATAAATACTAGACTATTTTATCATTTTTCTGACCCTTGCTTGTAATTTGGTTATGTTTTCCAGAAATTTTGTACCCTTTGTTGAGTTGAATAAAGTAAAGCCATCTAGAATAATGTCTCATTATTTAATTCTGAGACACTGGTTTGGTGTATACTTTCTGAATAGTGCCATAATAAACAGTTATACGGGTTCAACTGCACAATTTGCCACCATTTACGGAAATTTTAGTGTTGTAACTTTGTTATCATCATCCACAATTTTTATTCGTGAGTAATAGAGAAAATGAACAAATAAATCAAAAGACTTCGTAATGGGAAATGCATTTAACTAGTTTGCACATAAGTCGGAGTATATCAACAAAGGTGACTCAGCAGTAAACGAAGATAAACTATGTGTTACTGTTACCCTAGTTACCTTATTATATTTACATCGTGATATTATCTTCTATAATGTTACTATCATGAGTCAGGACTTCATAAATTGAATATTAGTGATGGCAAAAAAAATAGTTGAATATTAGTGTATGAACGTATGTGTCATCAAGTCAATTAAAATCCAGAATTTAGTCTAGATTTCGTTACCCATATATGGTATTGTGTCAGCCACCACTAAGTTGTTGTCAATGCGTTGGACAGAGTCATCAAACTGTAAGAATAAGCAGCAACACAAGAAGAGAAAGTACACAAAGGAATTTTTTGGAGATCAAGCATCGTCGTCATCAATGGGAAAGATCCACAAGAAAAATAATAATAACATGATGGCTCAGAGAGTGGTCACGAAGAGAAAAACTAGAGTGGAAATGGTTCTTGAAAGGGCTCAACTTTGTCTCCAGAAGATAAGAGACGTGAAAGCCTCTTTGTCTTGACTTGTAAGGCTTTTGGGGTTTGAATTGTAAGAATGATATTTTGCCGTCCTAGAATATGTTTGGTAAGTAACGGAAATTCAATGTTTCTCGAACATTGGTCTGGACAGTTGAACAATATATATATCAGTCTTTTCTTTTCGGTCAATGAGAAAGAAAAATCCAATTTTTGAGTCTCCAAGTCATTATATTTTAACTTTTTGTTGGCGAATCAAAGAGATCAACATTTATTTATGAACAACAAAAAAAAAAGTGGATATTCTTTATTATAATAATAACTTTATACAAGGTGACAAAGTGTGAAACAAAATTGTTTCTTTAAAACCCAATGTGACGGAGAGTGATCGTGGGGTGCGGGGGGAGGACTAGGAATCTCAACCTCTCTATATTGTAATGCCAATTCTTATTTTTTTAAATAACAAATATTAAAATAATTAATTTTGAAAAAATGAAATTATAGTCTAAACCTGAATTTGCAGTTACTATTTCTAACCCTAATCACATTGTTAGCAGCCAATCTATCAATGGATACACCACACCTCACCTTGAATTTTACTTCCATCAGCTTTAATTTCCCGAGTTTGATCCGAACCGGTTGGGTAACTCTAATCCGCAACGGTATGCTTCCAGTTAACTGTTGCTGCTCTGCTAATGTCGCCATTAAACTGGTTGCATTCTGAGTATAACCAGTCATTTCTACGAATATTATGGTCGTATTCTCATGTCCTTGGTAGAATTTCGGCAACGACCCTGTAAATATTACAAAATCAAGTTAGTACTCTAACTTAAGGTAAATAGTTACCGTAAACACTACGTTAAAACATCAAGGACTCAAATCCAAATGATCAAGTGGTCCACGAGCAGGGTTTACACACGGTGAAATGGAACTCGGGATATAGCGAGTTTACGCCATTGGTCATAAATCCAAGACCATCGTGTGTCACCATTAACATCCGAGTTTTTGTTTCATTAGGAAAAATAAATGTATAGCCAACTTTAAAAACATTTTTGACGTACCATTGCTAAGTCTGGTTTGCATGTAATAGACGCTAATTTTGCTTCCGTCTTCATAGTAAATTCCGATCTTCGAGTTGGGATTTTTGGCGGTAATGGTGACGTTAAACGCGGTGGACAAACTCGAATCTTGGCTATTGAGCGTAAACCGGGTGAGCTGTAACCGGTCGATATTGTAATCTGGTATTTTCGGTCTAAAGACAAGGTAGAGTATACCAACGGCGGCTCCTATGATGACAATAAGGAGAAAGAGTACGAGGATCGTGTAACACACGCACCTACACCAACAGCTTCTTCTTCCTCTCTTCTTCTTCTGAGGAGAATCCAACTGTGGTGGTTGCGTCACAGATTCTTTGGTTGGGTCACCGTGTTCCGATCTTGAGGAGCCACGTGAGACAAGAGGAGCTGTTGGATGCGTTGGAGGTGGTGGAGCTTCCGGGTCGCTCACTGGATGGATTTTCTGGTGATCGGACATGTTTCACGTTCTTGAAGATTGGTTTACGTTTTGGGAATTACAACTCAAGTACTCTCCACGTTTTAGAGGTAAATAAAGATCGCTTTGATGGAGAGAGGATCGTCTTCACGTTTTCTTTTTGGTTAATTGTATTTATAAGCTGTTAGGTGTTTATTTTAATAGTAGTGTATGAAGAGAAAAGTAGGAAAAAGCAACTCCTTCAGAAAATAATTAAAAGATTTAATATTTCATACAAAACGTGTCCTTTTGAACTCCTTGTGCCTTTTTGGACCGAAATCGTGAATCGTTGATTAGTCGAATAGTTTTGGGTTAAACCAAGACTAATCATATGGATGTCAATTCTGGGTTCCGCGGACGTAAGCCTGGACGTAAGGATGAAAGTTCGTGCATGGTCCGCATATACAACGGGGTCTACCAAGACATTTTTAAAAATCCATTTTTAAACTGTTTTTTTTTGTAACAGGGGTTTGCAATTTTTTTTTTTTTGGTAAACAGGGTTTGCAATTTTTTAACTGTTTTATGGATTAAATGTCATTTTCACAAAGTTTTGCAGTCAATATTGCTTCTATACCTTTAACTTTTGTATGTGATACTCTAGACCTTTAATTGTCTACGTTTCACGCGTCTTGTATCTTCATCTTTTAAGTTTTATCTTATCTTTTCTGGACTCATTCCTTAAGCTTAAGTTGTAATTTTTAAATGTTATCCCAATTTGGGAGGGAAATGAATAAAGAAAAAGTTTTTTATAAAAAAATAAAAAAATTAGATATCATTCTAGAGTAAAACATTTTTGTTACAAAATAAGTATTGTATACAACTTTTTATTTAAATTAAATTAATAAAAGAAAAAAATACGATAAAATTTTAATACACAGATAAGGGAAGAATTGACCATTTAACTCTTCTCTAAATTTATGTCAAAAAATCTTAAACCACATATAATCTAAATCAAAGTGGATAAAACCATCAATATCATTGAGTATTTTATAATACAGGGAAAATTAACCAAACTCGAATAAACGAACTGATAAAACCGGTATTGGTTTCAGGTAAAGCAAAATAACTGATTTGGACTAATCCTCACGTAGTTTGAGTTTCTGTTCAGGTTCGAGTTTTACCTGATACACATTAGAGTAACTTCATTGGTGAATATGTGAGTGAGTATCTCACAAAAATATATATTAAAAAATTGAAAAAGGAAGAGAGAAGGAAAGAAAAAGAAGAGAGAGGGATAGAAGAGGATCTGGGAGAGCTTGTAAAAAAAAATGAGATACTCATTGCTAGCTGTCATTGTGTTATTAGATCAAATTGTTTTCTTAATTAAAATTTAATCTTTTCCTTAGTATATTAAAAAAAATATAATTATTTATATCTGTTCAGATACCATGATAAGTATCTACCTATAATGCTGCTCTTAGAGTCCTGTTTATATCCAAAATCCATTAGCGTCTATAGTTTCATATTTATACCCAACATTATTTATTATATTATTTTAAATTGGTTATTAATTATTTTACTATGTGATTTTTGGGTTTTTCAGTTATTTGAGTACATTGTTAATATATACTATTTTTGGATCTTTTTGGTAACTAAAATACTAAAAAACCCTACAAAATCCTGAAAGAACTGAAAATAAAATCATTTATTTTCGGTTCTTTCAGGTTTTTGTCGGATTTTTTTAGTATTTTGATTACCAAAAAGATTCAAAAGAACCGAACCGATAGTAAAAACATGGTTAACTTCATCAGACAATCCTTTATAGGCAAATGATGAAAAGAATCAATCTAAAGAATATTCTCTTAGATATTTTGAATTGGAATTCACTAGAATAAAAAGACATAAAGGTAAAGAGAGAATAAGGGTCTTTGTGAGAATATGCTATTGCTTTTACTTTTGCTTTCCAGCCTGTCCACAACGTCTCTTTTGCCACTTGCAGACTCTCTTTTAACATCACTGGAAGCTTCCTTAGTGTCCCCAACTTTTCACATTCCCGGATGTCTCCAACTTTGCATATTCCCAGAAGTTCCGGACTTTGCACATTCTCGAAAATCCCAAAATTTGCACATTCCCGGATGTCCCCTCATTTTGCACATTCTCAGAAGTCCCGGACTTTGCACATTTTGGATAATGCACACTAGCAAGCTTCAGATGATTGCAACATACTTCATGACTTTGAATACCACCTCCTTCTTCTTCTTTGACATGGAGATGTTTGGCCTCGGCCTTCTCATCTCCTAACTCTAATACCCTCCCTTAAGCTTGGTCGTCGGGACACTTTAAGGACCAAATGCCAAGCTTGTAACACGCAAATGACTACCTCATTGAAAACCTCACCATGGAGAACCGCTTGGGATAAAACCATTATGAGAGAAAAAGAATATAGCATCACGGTGCATTGGGGTAGCTATGGCCTTAGCCTCAATTGAAATTTCAAACTGGCTCCTCTCCAAGTCTTCTCAGTCCTTAATGCTTCATGACTTGATTTCTTTTCTAATGAATCATTTCCTTCCCATCTCCTTTGAGGGTCTCCAGCTTTTGAGGCTCTCATTAGTCTCTTTGAGGCCCTCATGGTCTCCTTGAGGCTCTCATGGCCTCATTTCCCCTTAAACAAAAGATAAGAAAAAAAAGATTAAGTATTACCATGAGGAATATCAAAGTCCATCTATGATCTTAGCTATCAAGTTCAACCCATTTTGAGCATGTTAGAAGACCAAGGAGAACCCAAACAAATCACTTAATTTTTTACATAAGAAACGTAATGAAAATTGGAGTGTAAGAGTCATTGGAGGCCAAAACTTGTTCAACTCAATTTATTTAATTTACTCTTAATCAGTCCCTTGTTAGTTATATTTTATATCTTCAAGAAAATTAAGTTGTCTAGTATTTACCACAAGTATTTTCTATAAATACTGATGTAATCTTAATTGAATAATAAGTATTTTTGTTATTTTTGAAAACATTGAGAGGAAATCTCTTTTGGTTTTTTGTTGAATTTTTCTGTTGTTTGGTTAAGGGTTATTTCTAATTAGCAAAACTTCTTAGATTAAGAGTTATTTCTTTAGGAGTTGGGAATATCAAAGGTCTTATGCACCCTTTGACGCTCCCTTCGATCCATTGGTATATCAGAAGTCTTCCACAGCTTCTGTACAGCCATTCGTTTTCACCACCTTATTTTACAAATATTATCTAACTTACCACTTTAGAGTGCATGATCGTTGGGAGATTTTCATCAGAATATCTTATTGCGGTTCATCTGGTCTCCGGTTGACACTTGAGTAAGTTGATATGCACATCGGAAACATTACTTAAAGGGTCATAAAGAAAGGAAATGAAATGGTTTTCCTCCGAAGACTATCTGATACCAAAGTAATATCATCGATTAACAAAGAGTAATATTTCTAAGGTTTATGAAAGTAATTATTTGATACTTCGTTTCACAATCAAAACATCCGTCTGTTAGCATGTGTTTTGTTACATTGAAGTAAAATGAAGAAGGGATTTGGATCTTTTTCATATTTTCCTCTTGTTATTTACTATTTAATAAAATATTTACTTATCTTTTTCTCTCTATTTCTCTTTTTTTTTTTTTCTCTTTCTCCATTTTTTCTAAAGAATGTTCTTCTTCTTTTATAGAAGAAAAAACATATTAGAGCATTTTTCAATCATTTCTGTTATGTTCATCTGATTTTTTTTTAAGTAGTGATATTCTGTATGGCTTGGAAGTTGTCGGGTAGATTTTTGGAAACAATATACTCTTAACTGTTCACATTGGATTGGTAGACTCACAGACTATAAAAAACTTTTGGCTTTAAACTTTTGAAACTGAAAAAAATTAGCTTTAAAATAGAAGAATGTGACTTTAAAAAAAAATAAAAGCTATGTATTGTTGACTTTACAAAAAAAATGTAAAGGAAAAAGTATTTAACTAGGCTGTGAGAGATTTTAAGACAGTGTTTAACAATTTTTTAAATTTTTTAAAACTAATGCTTTTTAAAAAGCCATCAAAATATCCTCATCTTAAATGCCAAAGATGCTCTATATATCTTACTCAAGTTAGCTAAGACCATAATTAGCGCATGTTCTTAAAACGGATTCTTAGTGTAAATGCGGATTAAAATAAATAAAAATTATCTAATAAGTGAAGAACCGTTACGTTTTTTAGGTAAAGAACTTAAGAATTGTATCTTATATGGTACGTGTAAGACATTCATTGGTTATGAGAGTTTGAAAAGAAAAAAATGTTTTCTTCTACTATCTCTTTTCTTTATCTATCTCTCTATGACTTTCCTTGATTTCTCGAAGAAAATCGTGTGTTGCTGCTCTCTTAAATCGAATGGTAAAGCTATTTTTTGTTTTCTACTTGAATCCTTCGGTTATGCTTCATCTTCTTCAGATTGCGTATCCCCGATTATTTTTTAATTCTTCAATTCCAGATGGAAGCTCAATTTAAACTTGCTATGCCAAACTCCATGAGAAATACACCAAAATCAAGGTTTGGTTTTTCCCAGCAACATCGCTTCTGTTTAATTTTTCATTTAATTTTTGAGTTCTTTATGCATTTTGCATTTCTTAATTTCGATTTGACTGCTCCAACTTTGATTTCTTGTTTTTTTTTATTCTCATAAGAAGAAGTTAGATTTGATTCTGAATCCCTAGACAGTAAAGCATAAATACTTGTTAATGTTATTTTAATATTTTAAATTAGCATTGTCTATTCGTTGATGGTGGTTGATTAAGGTCAAATTGATGTTGATTTTGATGCTTATTTGAATTGAATTGTTTGCTTGAATTTTCCAATTTGTTTACCTGTTGAATGTCATTGGATTATTTGCTAATTATGTGTGTACATTTTACTAAAATGTTGCAGATTCTGATATGCTGTGCTTGATGTTTTTCTCCTACAAGGCAATTGATCTAAGAGTTCTTTATGATCTTTGCCATACAATTATCCAGTACTTTGCCATATAATGCCAATGCATTATTTAAGTATCCGTATTGGAAATTATATGTTAAAGTATTGGGTAAATTTTGTGGCAATGAACATCAAGAGCTAAAATCATTGTCACTAATAATCAATTCCATATTGCGCTTTTAATCACGTTGTTCAGGTACAAATTTAAACCTATTAGATGGTAACACATGCTATGTTAGTGTTAGATTATAGTTGTTTTAGGTATTATATAGAAGTCCATGTAGTTGTGATGAATGTGTTAGATACATGTTAAGTCGAAATGGTTATGATGAATGCCTCTCTTCTTCTCTTCCATCTGTTAAACCTGTTTCTTCTCTTTCTTTTCATCTTCCAAAACACATTCTTTCTTCTCTTTGTTATCATCTTTTAAACACAATTGTTCTTCTCTTTCTCTCTTATTTTTGACATCTTCAGTTATGGATTCTACGAATTCATATAGTGAGACCTCAAATTTTGTTGAACTTTTGAACAATTAACAAGATAGTGTTATTGCTTTAGTACGATAATGTCAAACTTGGATCATCACAAGTCCCTGTCTATAGTACTCAATGTACTGAAGATTTAAGCTTCTGTGAAGACACGCCTGCAGAGCATAGAGAAAGAAAATATAGATACCCACAGATGATGCAGCGCTCATCAGCTCTTGGTTAAACACAAGCAAAGATCCTATTGTAAGGAATGAGAAAAACCAGGTGCGTTTTGGAAATGCATTGCTACTTTGCAGCAAGTTCTAAGGTTGTAAGACGTGAAAACCAAGAGAAAAGTCACTGTAAGAAACTGTGACAGAAGATCAATGACCTTGTTTGCAAGTTTTGTGGATCTTATGAGGCTGCAACAAGAGAGAAAATTAGTGGTCAGAATGAGAATGATGTTTTTAAACTGGCTCATGAAACTCTTCTTCAACGATCATAATAAGAAAGGGAGTATTATTTTACTTATTATCTCGCATATGGTATTTATCCGAAATGAGTAATTTTTATCCAATCTATTCTAATTCTATAGGGTTCGAAAACATCTTTATTTACTCACCATCAAGAAGCTACCTGAAAAGATGGCGAGTGTGCTTTTGGAGTATTACAAACTAAATCGTTGTGAAAAACTCAGTTCTTTTTTGGGATAAAATAAAAATAGGCAAGATTATGAGGACATTTATCATATTCCACGATACGATAATAAAAATCGAATAAAATGGATATATTCAATTTGATGTTTTAGAATTCACATGTGAATCTCACATATTCTACAAATATGCCTAAAAATCTTGCCAATATATTAGATGTTCGAATTACAATTTATTTATATTAAATAAGTGTATCAACAATCAAAAACTGATTTGGTTAATATATATGACAAAAATTTGGATGTGATCAAAATAATAAATAAGTTTTGATACTCATTTGAAATGGTTATGTTTATTATTTCAAAATTTATATTTAAAATATTTTTATATCAAAAATATGTTTTTCAAAAAATAAATTTTATTTACAATAAAACAAAATTATTAACTTTTTTTTAAAAAAAATGAGCAGAAAAAATAATTCTTAACTAATATTCTTAACGTTCATTAATTATGTATTAATTAAGAACTTTTTTACAGGTCTTGCATTTGAACATGCTCTAAGACAATTTTGATCCTAACAATTATAATTATATTAATTAATTGTGTTACTAACAAGGGTCAGCAGATCCCGTTTTGATGGAAAGAGAGTTGTTGGCCAAAAAAAAAAAAAAAACAGAAATGAAGAAGACACAGTCGCTTCACTTTAGTTTGGTTTATTGAATATCTTCTACGGACCAACCACTGTCGTAGTCCATTGATCTGTCTCTTCAATATTTACCCATTACAGTCACACTTCTCCACAGCAACACTCCGTGGTGGTTATTTCAATCTCCATTGATATCATCAATAGTTTACTGAGCAAAGACTTTTTTCTTTTTCCATTCTCATTCATTGACTTGTGACTGTTTCTGGGTTTTGACTCCATCTAGTGGAGACTGCCTCTGTATGATAAAAAAGAAAGAAAGTCAATTCATTTGCTGCGATGAGTATACTTTCTCGATTGGAGAGACTTCATCATTCCGACATCCGTAGATTGCTATCTGGCATCATCCTCACCGTTGCTTTTGTTGTTCTTCTTGTTATGTGTTTCGGTATCACCTGTCGTCATTCTCTTTGCTTGTCTCCAGTTAAAGTTTCAGGGATTGTAGCTAATCCAAATGAAGTCTCTGTGGTCAAAACAAAGATGAGTTACATGAATCTCTCTAGTGCTGATGATCAATATGAAGAGGGGAAAAGAAACAATGATTCCTCTAGAGAACATGTTGTTGCAATTAGCAATGTTAAAGTAGAACTTAATGTATCATTAGAGAAGCCTAAACTTGTGGTTGGAAGTTCGGTTTTAGTTAGGGATAATGATAGTAGAGAAGGTGCTGTTTTGTCTGTTATGAGAAGACAGAAGCAAGTGGCTGCTACAGTTTCGATATCTCAGATGAACTCATTGCTGATCCAGAGTCTTTCTTCTTTTCATTCCTTTGTAAGAGTCTTGACTCTTGACTTTTCTCATTTTAGGCTTCAAGAAACTTTTTTTGCATCTTAATTTTCTCTTTTTTTTTTGTGGACATTATATGCAGAAGCCTCGTTGGTCATCTCCTCGAGACTCTGAAATGCTCTCTGCGAGATCTGAGATTGAGAATGCTTCTGTTGTTCATGAGTCTCTTGGACTTGATGCTTCGGTTTATCGAAATATCTCCAAGTTTCTAAGGTTAGCTGTTATTTTTGTACTTAGAGACTGTTGGTTTGTTAAAGTTTGAGACTTTGGAGTGTTTGGAGTAGGAGTGGTGATATGTTCAAAGACTCATAATGTGTTGGTTATTTAGGAGTTATGACTTGATGGAGAGGAAACTCAAAGTTTATGTGTACAAGGAAGGAAAGAAACCTATATTCCATAAGCCAATGCCTAGAGGAATTTATGCCTCAGAAGGTTGGTTCATGAAACTCATGGAAGGCAACAAGAAGTTTGTAGTAAGAGACCCGAGGAAGGCTCATTTGTTTTACATACCTGTCAGCATCAAAGCTCTAAGAACTTCTCTGGGACGGGACTTTCAGACACCAAAGAGCCTTGCAGACCATTTGAAGGAATATGTGGATATGATAGCAGGAAAGTACAAGTTTTGGAACCGAACTGGTGGAGCTGATCACTTTGTTGTTGCTTGCCATGATTGGGTACAAATCATTCTCTTTCTGTCTTTCTTTTGTCTTACATTTTTCATTTAGGCTGTTTGTTTCCTCTTTGATGCTAACATAATGCCTGAAAATCTGAAAATTAATGAGCTGTTTGTTTGTTACTTGCAGGGAAACAAACTGACAAAGAAACACATGAGTAACAGTGTCCGATCACTTTGCAACTCAAATGTTGCTCAAGGCTTCAGAATTGGGATCGATACAGCTTTACCGGTCACATATATACGCTCTGCAGAGTCTCCTCTTGAGTACCGTGGAGGAAAACCTCCATCCGAAAGGAAGATTCTTGCATTCTTTGCTGGAAGCATGCACGGATATCTCCGACCGATCCTTGTGCAGCTTTGGGAGAACAAAGAACCTGACATGAAGATCTTCGGTCCAATGCCTCGTGACCCTGAAGGCAAGAAACAGTACCGTGAATACATGAAGAGCAGCAGGTGAGTTCAAACGAATTGAAATGTGTTGATAACATTTCATACTGTTTTAGGTCCTGAAAAGTTTAATTCTCATTTCAACAGGTACTGTATATGTGCAAGGGGTTATGAAGTCCATACCCCTAGGGTTGTGGAAGCTATAATCAACGAATGTGTTCCGGTTATCATTGCTGACAACTACGTGCCTCCCTTTTTCGAGGTTTTGGATTGGGAGGAATTTGCGGTGTTTGTTGAGGAGAAAGACATACCGAATCTTAAGAACATTCTGCTATCAATACCGGAAGAGAGATATATAAGCATGCAAGCAAGGGTAAAAGCAGTGCAGCAACATTTCCTGTGGCACAAGAAACCGGTGAAGTTTGATCTCTTTCATATGATTTTACATTCAATTTGGCACAGCCGAATTAATAGGGTTAAAACCAGGTCAAGGCATTGAGTAGCATGTTAGAGATCTTGTAAGGGCTTATTGCCACTTTCCACTTGTAAATTTATCGAACTCCTTTATATATAATTAGATGTATTCTGTCAATCTTTTTGCTAAATTATGCCAAAAAAAAGAGTTTGGCTCCCATGTATGGAACAAGATTTTGATTTGCGAACATGTATTATATTTGGCATACGACAGATCTATTATATTTGCTCGTTTGATCAAAAAGCTTTTGAGACAATCAACTTAGTTAATTGTCACCCTAAGAATAAAATAGGACTCAAAACTTTCTAATATTTAGTACTTTGTGCATCTTGATCCATTCGTAGTGGCTCTTGTTACTAAAAAAAAATAATAATAATGAAACATTAGTTCGATTTCAGATTAATTATCAAAATACTTTCTCGAAAATTGAGAAGTATTTTAATATTTTTAACAGCCGTCAGAGATGATAAACTGTATTGCATAATACTGTGATGTGTGAATCAACTTTTTCACCATTGATGTAACAATAAAATCTTCAATTTCAAACCAAACACGGACGACTATCAAGTGTTCAAAAAATTTAATGAATCAGAGAATCACCCTAGCTTCAATAGTGTTACCTTAAAGAAGAAAAACATAGTATAGTGTACACACGGAATTAAATCAGTAATCTAATACTCAAAAATTCCAATTTTTTTCATCCTACCTTGACGTCAGCAATAATCATGTAGAGCGAAAAACCTTCATGTGCAGTGTATTCCTTCCACTTACTAATAATTTTCACTCTAATAATCCAATCAGTTTCAAAGGAGTTTAAGTCTTCAATAGTGTTAATGGATAACATTTTGTAAAGTACTCGGAGTCG
The DNA here is from genome assembly GCA_900406495.1 of Sisymbrium altissimum. NCBI lineage: Eukaryota > Viridiplantae > Streptophyta > Magnoliopsida > Brassicales > Brassicaceae > Sisymbrium > Sisymbrium altissimum. The sequence goes on from OVBI01000752.1 coordinate 34,951, forward strand.
TAATAGATTAGTTTAATAATTATATACTGTGGCAAAAGTTATTAGGTAGGTAGGGTTTTCAAGTTATATCAATTAGATTATTATAGGAAATTTTATGAAGATCTAAGATTATGATAGATATTATAGATATTCTATTTTGTACACTAACTAGTAATTAACCCGCGTTTGCGCGGAGCAGGGTATTTTTTGTATTTTTTATAGTTTAGTTTGAAAAAATTTGGTTTGATTTTTTTGTTATAATTAAATTTTATTACATAGGATGATGATATAATTTTAGTGAATTATAAGTTTATTTATTAATGATTACATCTTAATTTTATGAATTGAGTTTTCGATTATGTTGCGTATGAATATACATTCGGTTATTCAGTTTACTTCAGTTAACATCATTCTTTCGTCTACGAAGAAGAAAATTATTTTGTATTTTTATTATAATTGAAATTAAATTCTACTACAAATTAATTTATGGTTCTAAAGAATTATTTTGTTACTTGTATTTTTATTTTTTTCAAATTTTTTTTTAATATTGCAGAGATTTTAAATTTTAAACAATGATAGTTAATAATAATTTATTTAGATAGTAAAAAAAAGTTTCATTTTTTATTAAGGTTTTGAGTCATAAACAATATATAAAACAAAAAATACATTTTTATATAATAATATATTTAGGGTAATATCTGTTTCCTAAAATTTTGGTAACTAATATCTTGATTTGAATTATTGTTATATCTCAGTATTTTGGTAATTAAAATGATTAAGGAAAATAATTATGAATTATTAGTAACAAATCAATATTATTGTAGAGATAAACATAAATCTATAACCAAACAGATTTCAGTGGCATATATTGTAAATAATAGAGTTTTCTAAAGCATTTTTTGAAATAGACTTCTTAAATAATATTATAGAGATAATTATGAAGATCTTGGATACAGAAAATAAAACTTTTATAATATAGTATTTAATATTATTAATCATATATTATATTTATAAATCTATTTTGGGGGGAAATGTAGTTAATTTTTATAAACTAAACGAAATAATTTTTCAGAACAAACATAACTTATTGTGGGAACCGAAATCCGTATAATGTGTTTTAGAAAATTAAATCGATAATTAGGTCCCAAAATTTCTGAATAGAAAAACTCGAGAAAAAGATCGAAAGTAGAATTTTATTAAATAAAAGAGTTTTGGTGCAAAAAAAAAACGAAAAGAAAAATTCAAAACGCCTAAATCTCTAAATGCAAAAGTATAAGAATTGAGAATTTGTTATGAAAGGTATACATCGATATCCGTATATATTTGACAATAATACTAACATGAGACTATTATAAAAAAAATCTAAGAATAATAATTATATATAGTATTAATTTTTCTTAATAAAGTCAAGTGAGATTAAAAGAAACAGTAGTGTCGATTATTTAGCTTAACATGCTTGATTATTTTGCTTTTGTTTTGATTAGATTAGTGGTTTGAAAATAAAATGTATAAAAATGGAGGATACAAATGAATTCTTATATTTAGGACAGTAAGAAGATCATACAAATGAATTCAAGAAGTAACATCTAAAAAAAGTAATAATTTTATATATCCCTATAAAATATGAATTGACTTTATTTTTAAAATAACTTCTACTTGTTATTATGGTTAAGATTGAAAACAAATGTAAAACGAAAAAATTATATATATAGTAATATGTTCTCCCATTTGCCTTCAAATGCATCATTCTAGGAGTTCTGAAATTTTGACACCTCATCACGCATTAGTCATTATAATCAAATATAAACCACACTATTTAAGAAAAATATAAACAAATATAAAGAAATGTAAAACATTATGTACACATGAAAATTTGTTCATGGTAGAAATATTTATTATTTATAATAAAAAGAAGAAAAAGTTTTTTAAAAAAAAACCAAGTAAGCAAGCACGAAAGTAGAATATAAATAAAAAACACTCAACTAAGCAAATAATCAAGTTAAAAATGAAAAAAGAACCAAAGAAGTAATCGTAAATCAAGTAAATGAGTTAAAAGTCAAAACTAAGAAAGGGATCAATAAAGTAAATAAAAATTCAAGTAATAATTAATGAAGAAAGTTAAGGAAAGACTTTAAAAAACTAAAAAAATAAATGAGTGAAATTAAATAATAAAATAATTAGTTAATTAAGTTTATAAAGCAAAAAAATTAAGAAAGTAAAATTGATGTAAGTAAAACAAGTAGTTACAAAATTTAAGAAAGTAAATAATGAGCTAGTAAGAAATCAAAGAAGAATTTTACGAACCAAGTAAGCAAACACAAAAGTAGAATATAAAGAAAGAAAACACCCAACTAAACAAGCAATCAAGTTAGAAAATAAAGAAGGAACCGAAGAAGTAAACACAAATCAAGTAAATAAGTTAAAAGTTAAAATTAAGAAAGAGATCCAGAAAGTAAATCAAGAAGGAAGTACTGTAATAATCAATGAAGAAATTTAAGGAAAAACTTAAGAAAACTAAAAATGAATGAATAAAATTAAATAAGGAAATAATTAATTAGTTAAGTTCAAAAAGTGAAAAAAAAATTTAGAAAGTAAGATTGGTGTAAGTAAAACAAAAAAGTTAGGAAAATTAAAAAAGTAAGCAAGGAATTAGTAAGAAATCAAAACAATAATTTTAAGAAGCAAGTAAGCAAACACAAAAGTAGAATATAAATAAAAGAAAACTCAACTAAGTAAGTAATCAAGTTAGAAAATAAAGAAAAAACCATAGAAGTAAACAGAAATCAAGTAAATAAGTTAAAAATCAAAACTAAGAAAAAGTAAGCAAGAACTAGTAAGAAACCAAAAAATAATTTTAAGAAGCAAGTAAGCAAACACAAAAGTAGAATATAAATAAAAGAAAACTCAACTAAATAAGTAATCAATTTACAAAATAAAGAAAGAGCAAACACAAATCAAGTAAATAAGTTAAAAGTTAAAATTAAGAAAAAGTAAGCAAAGAACTAGTAAGAAATCAAAAAAATATTTGAAGAACCAAGTAAGCAAACACAAAAAAGTAGAATATAAATAAAAGAACTACTCAACTAAGTAAGTAATCAAGTTAAAAAGAACCATAGAAGTAAAGACAAATCAAGTAAATAAGTTAAAAGTCAAAACTAAGAAAGAAAAAAAAAATAAGAACCAAGTAAGCAAACAAAAAAAAAATAATATAAATAAAAGAACTACTCAACTAAGTAAGTAATCAAGTTAGAAAATAAAGTAAGAACCATAGAAGTAAACACAAATCAAGTAAATAAGTTAAAAGTCAAAACTAAGAAAGTGATCAATAAATTAAATAAAGAAGTAACTAATAATCAATGAAGAAAGTTAAGGAAATATTTAAAGAAAATAAGAAATGAATGAATGAAATTAAGGAAATAATCAAGTTCAAAAAGAGAAAAAACAAATAAGAAAGTAAGATTGATCGTGTAAGTGAAATAAGTAGTTAGGAAAATTAAGAAAGTGAGCAAGGAGTTAGTAATAAATCAAAGAATTTTTTTAAAAAATCAAGTAAGCAAGCACAAAGTAGAATATCAATAAAAAGAAACACCTAATTAAGCAAGCAATCAAGTTAGAAAATAAAAAAGGAACCAAGGAAATAAATACAAATCAAATAAATAAATTAAAACTTAAAGTTAAGAAAGAGATCAAGAAAGTAAATAAAGAAGTAAGGAAGTAAACACAAAACAAGTTAACATGTTAAAACTAAGAAAGGGACCAAAAAATAAATAAAGAAGTAAGGAATAATCAATGAAGAAAGCTATGGAAAGATTTAAGAAAACTAAAAAATGAATCAATGAAATTAAGTAAGGTAATAATCAATTAATCAAGTTCAGAAAGTGAAAAAAATCAAGCAAGCAAATACAAAGAAGCTAATAACTTAGGGAGAAAAAGAAATAAAGAATCACAAAAGCAAGTACAAAATGAAGGATAGAAGCAACTATGATATATAAGAGTAAGCAAGTATGTATGTATGTAACACTAAATTCCATGAGAGAAGCACATACCTGAACATATCAATATAGTTCAAGATGCTATAGAAGTAGGTTGTTACACTTATAGATGGTCTCCTACCATTTTGGATGCACATATCCATCCCATGAAAATCAGAGTTAGTCTTTGATTAATTCATATATGTTTCTTCTACTTGTGAATTTCATAAACTAATTACAAACCAGTTTGAAAAACACATACCTATCACAGAAATCTCCTTGAGTCTTAAACTTTTTAACTCTTTCTGAAGCACATACCTGAAAAAACAAAAAAAAACAGAATTAGTTAGTCTTAGACTCTTTACTTCACGTAGTGAAGCCAATCGGTGTTTGATTCATAGTCTTTCTTTAATGCTTTATTCTCCATTATAAGAATATTAAACCGATCCATGATCTTTGTTTAAAGACTCAGTTTTCCATCCATAATCTCAGTCATATGAGATATCTTTCATTTGAACCGTGGGTTGTTTTACCAAAATCGACCCATAGTCTTTCTCAAAAGACTCCTTAAGCTGTGTGGCTATATAAGAATCTGTTTTTGATTCATATTGTCGAGAATCTTTGTGTTATGGCTTTGTTTCCATCCAGCATGTCTAAACACCGTCCCATATTGTCTTTAACTATAGACTTTTGTAAGACTTCTTTAAGGCGTTTGAACCTTTTGAATCCATTAAGGACTTTTTTCTAAGCAACCCCATATCCACCAAGTCAAATACCCACAGTCTTAGCTAGAGACTTTTAAGACTTTTTCCAGCCATCGGTGGTTCTGTAATTTTAAGCCTTTGGTGAACATAAATAGTTCACGGCTCATAGTCTTTGTTACCTTTTAAGCCTTGTTTGTCAAGAGTCTTTGCTCTCAAGACATCTTTAAGAGTCGGTTTGTTTCCCCCATCCAGCAAGTCTTATTTATAAGCCATCACATATAGTCGGTTTTTGTCTAAAGACATTTTTCTAAGCCATTGGTCATTCTATACTTTGTAGGCTTATGTCTAAATACATAGTTCTTGGTTCATAGTCTTTGTCACCAGACATCTTTAAGTAGTTGGTCGTTATTTTCCCCATCCAACAAGTCTTTTTAAGACATTAGTCACTTTTTGCCAAGGACCTTTTAGAGTCTCTGTCTTAAGACATCTTTAAGCCCGATTGTTTCCCATCCAACAAGTCCATTAGTCGTACTTCTCCATCTAAGGACTCTCTAAGCCGTTGGTCATTTCATTTCCATCCTCTCTCGAAAAGACTATAAGGAATCTGTTTTCAATTCATAGACTTTGCCTTAACCCTCATCCTTATCCTCCATTCCATCGAAAAAATCAAAAACAGATCCCATATAGTCTTTTTCTTGAGACTTTTATGCATGCACTCCCAAGCCATTACTTTCTTTTTTTCCCCCATCCAACAAGTCCATTAGTTGTTTCTCTCATATAGTCTTTTTCTTAAGACTTTTACGCATGCACTACCAACCAATAGATTCCTTATGGGTCTCAAGGGTCAAGGCAACGGGACAATGTACCCAAATAAACAAAGATCTGACAGAACACTATGAGACTAGTGCCTGTTTATGATCTTTTTTGGGTTTCAAAATCCTAAGACATCATCATCATCATCAACGAAACAAGTGTCTTTGCGTTCAATTCCAGAAACTGAGAATTTACCTCAGGTTCAGGTATGTAATAAAGGCCGCTGAGTTGGCTCCCATGATCGGCTACAAAGCAATGCTATCATCTGTTCACACCAAAACCAAAACAATGTTCAGACATAAGCTATGAAATTTAGTAAGAATGAAACCATTAGGGATTCCTAAAAGCTATGATTTAAACACAAAGCTATGCAATTTAGTGAAGATACGGATCAAAGAGAATTGAACAAGGCTTAACACAGATCATCGAATATCAAACATTAACAAATCACACATATTTGCTAACGACTTGTGATATAATGATCACCAAGAGATACACATGCGAATAGATTTTACAAACACTAACCAAAAGGCAAACCCAAAAGCATAAAGAAGAAAAGCTTTTACCTTGCACTCAAGAAGCTTCGCTGAGTTTGCTCCCATGATCAGCGACAAAGTGATGCTATCATCTGTTCAAACCAAAACCAAAACAATGTTCAGACATAAGCCATGAAATTTAGTGAGAATGAAACCATTCAGATAGCCATGATTTAAACACAAAGCTATGCAATTTAGTGAAGATACGGATCACAGAGAATTGCACAAGGCTTAAAACAGACATCCATCCAAGAAAGGTTCAAAATTCAATATCAAACATTCACAAATCACACTAACGACTTGTGATATAATGATCACCAAGACATAAACATGCGAATAGATTTTACAAACACTAACCAAAAAGGCAAACCCTAAAGCATAAAAAAGAAAAGCTTTTACCTTTCACTCAAGAAGCTTCGCTGAGAATGAAACCCTAAACCCAATATCACTGCAAAGATCAAACTTTCACCGATTAGGAAAAAACCCAAATTAACATAGACAGAGACGAAACCAAAACAAATTAAGAAAGATTCCTCNTCCAAAACAAATTAAGAAACTTTGAAAGATTCAGGACTCCTCAAACAAATTAAACGATTTACAGAGATCGAAGTGTACTTACGAATTTCTAAGAATCGTCGAAGACCCAGATCGAGAGAGTTATTGCTTCTCTTTCTTTCTCTCTCTCTTGTGTCTCGCTCGAGCATGGAACAGGCCTCGTGTTGCACTTTTAGGTGCCTTCACAGACCGGACGAGCTACAAGAGCAAGGTAGATCGAGAGAGTTCTTCAATCAAAAGGGGAAGAAAGAAAATTAAAGAGAGAGAGAAAATGTGGAAATAAAAAGAAAAAATGTTTTTTTATCCTACCGTCTCCGTTAGGCAACGGTTATATTTTCAAAACTGAACCGATCTTACATTTGAATCAAAATGATTAAACCACTTATATGTACCGGATCCAACGTTTATATTTTTCATACTTAACCAAATAATTATGTTGTCAAAAAAAAGAAAAAAAAAAACAAATAACTATAGAATCTTTATTTTTTATTTTCTCTTTTCTTTTGTTTTTACTTTTTATTTTTTTTTTTCAAAATCTAAACAACTGCTTTGACAAGTTAGTGATCAGAAAAGATGTCTCCGAAAAGATAATTGGTTTAAGAAAATATACCAGAAAGAAGAGTTGCTTGCTTGATTCTACTAACTTGAAACCAAGAAGAGAATATATCTGTTTTGTCGTTTAGATTAATGGTGATTTCTGATCCGTTCACTGCAGAGTATGAGAAGAGATGATTAATTAATTAGAACCCATGAGAGAATTGCTATTAACAACTGAAGTTGTATAATCATCGAGTGAATTCGGAGTGAATAACAAAATTCGGTGAACAGATTTGATTTGTAAAATTTTAATGAAGGTGATAGATCGAGAGGAGGCCTTACCTAGATTAGTCTGATTTAGATTGTGTTTGTTGAAGAACACCGGAGGAGAAAGGTCATTTTCTGCATGATCGGGGATCTGATCTCAAAAAATAAGATCTGATCTAAAAAAAATAAGATCTGATCTCAGAAACATGATCAGACAATGCCACGTATCTATTGTTTAACTTTTTTTTTATATAAAAAATTCCACATAATTTGTTTGTGTCTTTTTTGTATCTGAGGGAGGAGTATGAGGCTTCTTCGGATCGTTTAGAGATTCATCTTCACAAGGATTGATTAAACGGTCAAGCTTTCTCGAAGATTCCTTCATGCGTTAAGGAATGGTTGTTGGTCATGTTTTCCAGTTCCAGTTGATCGTCTTTTCGTATTAGAAAGACTGAATAAATTATGCTTACTGTGTTTGTAAGCATTATTGATTTTGTTTTCGAATTGGTTGTCTTTTCATTTTTTGTTTCGTCGTCTTTTCGTATTTTATAAACTGAATAAATCATGTTTACTATGTATGTATGCATAAACTTTTTTTTGTTATTTAAATTATGTGTTTTTGAAACACAAGAGTAAGAACAAGAACCTATTCTAAAAAAAAGGTTTTATTACATTATTATATTATATTATTATTCTTTTGAAACATGTATAAAATTAAAACCAATATCTTCTATTTTTTATAAAAACAAATTGTCCAAACACAAAAATTTTACACCAAAAAATATCATTAAAAGAAGATTTCAGATAAAGTATACTTTAAACTCCGTAATACATTTTTATATAATATAAATATTTTTGAATTATATTTCATAAATATATTTAACAAATTATTAAATGAAAAAATATAATAATTTTTAAATTATTAAACCAACACAAAATATATGGTTCACAAATAACACAATTCTTCTAACTCTAACAAAAAAATAAACTCATATAATCAAAAATTTCAGCTAATATATTAATTATATATATAAAACAAATTATTATCATTTATCGTAATTTTTGAATATTTTAAAATCATAACCCCAAACGTAAAGAAAATAACAAACTCATAGTAAAATATTATTCAATTACAGTTTGAATACAAACTACAAAATAATTTTCCATTTCTCGAACTAATGAATAACCTGAAAGGAATCAAAATAAATAATTAAATATATACTTCTACACAATAATTGAAAACTCAACTCATAAAATTTAACTATAGATATTAATAAATAAACTTATAATCAACTAATATTATATCATCCTATTTAATAAACTTAATTATGACACCAATAATAATAAATTAAATCAAATTATATAAAAAGATGTAAAAAAAAACTACCGCGCAGGCGCGGATTATGTTCGAGCAAAATTTTTGATTTTATTTAATTTTATACAAATATTTAATAAATTATTAAACTGGAAAACATATAATCAACAAATATAACAATATTTATAACTACTAATATAGTAAAACAACAAAAAAATATAATACACACATCAATATAATTCTTTGTAAACCAATAATTAATATATATTATATAATATATTTTAATTTTACCTGCACTGACAAAAAAAATTAATTCATTCAATAATTGAATTCTTAATTTATAATCAACACAAAATATAATTTAAACATTATACAATTCTTCTAACACCAGCCAATACAAAATGTAATTAACACATAATACAATTTTTCTAACATCAACAAATAAATTAAATCATACAATAAACAAATATAGATAATATATTTTAAAAAACATTATACATATGATACTATAATAACAGTATATATAGTAATCATCTATATAATAAATAATTATCATTATTATGATATTTAAATGTAGAAAAAACTTTACCCCGCACGTAGAGCGGGTAAAATCCTAGTAGAATCTTTATTTTTTATTTTCTCTTTTCTTTTGTTTTTACATTTTATTCTTTTTTCAAAATCTAAACAAGTAATTTTTTTTTTCTAAAATTTATAAACCGAGGAATGACTTGATGCTTTATTATTCAGATAAAACTAATTTCCTTATTTTCTTTAAAAAAGAAAAAAAATGAATACATAAACCATCAAATAAAAAAAATCATTTAGATTAATGAAAAAAGAATTTAAACCATCGAGTTAAAAAAAAAAAGAAATGATGGAGACGGTGAGAGAAAGACTACGGTCATATTGTTTACTTAAATCTGTTGAAGAATTACAGTTTTGTTTTTCTATAAACTAGCAAAATTAAAATTCCTAATATGAAGAATAACTATCTAAATTTTGGTTCTTGGTTTACTCCACTGAAATTTCCTTTTTATGATTAATTAAATTTCCTTTGTATGATTAACTAATTAGAAATGAATCGTGACAAAAAATTATCTCCACATTTTCAAATGAGACCACAAATTACGACGATTCGATTCTCTATATATGTATTAAGAAGATAGCATAGGTTCTTGTGAGTACACCGTCCTCTAAATTTCTTTCAATCTTCGGTTCATCAAATTTCTTCATTTCCTAAAAACCAAAGATGTCGAAAAAAGTCATGGTGAAGAGCTTCGATCACACTCCAATGGACGAAGTTTAAACCTTTTGTCGAAAATGAACGCACCAACAATGATGGACTCTTACAGCTTCCAGAGTCCGTCACTAGCGAAACCCTCGTGTTAATGATTGAATATTGCAAGAAACATGCTTCTATTTCCTCCTCTAGGGATCCCAAAATCGACGAAGATGTCAAGATATAGGACGTTGAGTTCGTGAAGAAGATAGATAAATACACGCTCTCATATCTCATTAGCGCTGCGTATTATCTAGGCATCATAAGCTTACTTGACCTTGTCGCCAAAAAAATCGTTGAGATGATACAACGTTGGACCCAAGAGAAAGTTCGACAATTCTTTGGTGTTAAAAAAAGTTAGACTTTTGATTGATGATTTCTTTCTATTTGTTTTTTTTTTCAAATTTTGTTAAGATATTAAAAATATGCTTAGCCAACTCTTTTAAGAGCAGTATTTTCAACATTTTTCACTCTGAATTATTATTATTGAAATAGATTCGATGAATCGTGACTTCTAAATCACTATTACCAAAAAAGTAATATCATTATTACTATCTGGATATAAAATGTATTTTTGACCAGATTTGTTTATATTTAAGGCATTTTTACTGTTTTTTATTTATGGTTTTCACTTTAAAAAATAATAATTCGTTTAAAGTTAAAAACTCATAATCTATCATATATTGTCAGAGTTTACTATGTCTAATTGATTATATCCAAGCTAAAAGAAACAATATTTGGTTAGAGTTGAATAACTCAAGAGAGTTATTATTTTGAAAAATTGTTTTAGGTATACAGATTTTCAACATGTAAAGTAATTAAGAGTTGGCCAATCACTAAGTCTCATTGTAATTTTATCCTATATGCAATGTAACATCACATATTTATTTTAATTTTGATAAGAATATACATTTTGTGCAAAGAAAAATAAAATAATATTTGAGCCTAAAATAAATATTTTTGACCATATCACTTTGCATTTATGACATTCTTACTGTTTTTCTTTCTTTTTGTTTATGGTTTTAAGCTTATCTTATCTTCTCAAAATAATATAAACCACATGTTCTCTCAATCTTCGGAGTATCAAATCTCATATCTTTCATCTCCAGTACTGATATCTTCATACCTCTTTCAAAGCTATGAACTATCTAAGCTTTGATGAGCAATTAGAAGCAGATGTATGATTGTTCAACAGGTTTGTATCCATATTGATTTTATCTTGTCTTTTTTTTCTTTTGATTTAATCTATTTTCAGTACAACTGATTGGAATATAATTTTAGGGATGATGACAATGAGACATGGTAGCTCTCTTAGATCAAAACATTCAGAAAATCGAGTAGTGAAGATATGACCAAATCAATTAAAAGTGAGACTGTAATGTTAAAAACTGAATCTTATCCAATGTTCTGAAGTTGGTAAATGAATCAAAACTTTACTAAACGTGTGAAATTGTGAATACATGTTTTAGAGTTTGCTGGATATTATACATCAAAATAATCAAAAACATGATAAACTAATTTTCTTATTGGAGGTACAATAATATATTTCCTGTAATTTATTTTATATAATGGTTATCCAATTTTTGGCTTTACTTGTCTAGTTTATAAAGCATATTCAATTTATACAAAAAATGTTTAGATGTATGTAGGATATCGAGCCCAATCAAATTGGTTCCATAGGTTTCACTTTTTGTTAATTTTTTTTTTTTTATCATTTTCTTATGTGAGGAAGTAATATTGTTGCTATAAATATTTATTTTTTTTTTAATTTTTATTTTTAAGTTTACATAGTTTTGTTTCTGAATCCAGTTTTATGTTTTATTAGTTGTTTAGATATATCCTGAAAAGACTATTGTTAATTGAGATTATTGTTGTTTAAAATTTTCATTTTTCTTTTACCAGGTGGTCTTTTTTTCTATTATTTCACGTTTCAATGATCATTTTTGATATATCATAAAGTCACATTGGGTAAAAGAGATTATATTTGTTTTTAAGTTTCAATCTTTAAATTTATCTAATTTTTATTTTTATTACACTTCATGTGTAATTAATTATTTTCAATATATCATAAAAAGATATTTTGCTACATAAGATTATATCTATATTAATACTTTATCTTTCTTTTATTTAGTAGTGTTTTCAACTATTAATTCATTAATGATTTTGATATATGATAGAGTGATGGTGATGCTAGATGATAGTTTATTTATTTTGAACGTGATGTTTCATTGATTGTTTTTTTTATATATAATAATGTGATAATTTTCTTTTTGACAAATTTATTTTGTTTAATTTTCCATTTTTTGATATGTTTGAAATGACATAAATGCTACAAATTTATAGTAAAAAATAGAAAATTGGAGATGTGATTGAAGCTTGTAATAGTTTTTGGTTTTGATATTTGAACAAGGTACTATACTACCTAGTTGAAGCACTTAAGTCATCGGGTGTCAATATGTCAGAGAACACAATGCTATGCGGTTAAATCTTCATAGAAGTAAGCTAGTTCCTAGTATTTTGTTTCTGAATTTGCTGATGAAGTGTTCATGAAACATTTTAAACATTTTTCGAAAAAGTAAAAATTCATTACTTTGCATGTTCATATTTCGTTAGGATAATTGGAATAACTTTATTGATGAAAATGATAAGAGATATGGTTATTTTTGTATTTTCCTATTTTATAACCATATTTTGATAATTTTATTTTTGATGAATTAGGTTTATTTTTCATTTCTGAGGTATATGTAATGTTATATTTGATGTAGTAAATAACTGTTCTCATGATATATAGTAAAGAATTAGTTGAAAAGAAAAAATGTAGCAAGTTTCACAAGTTGCATTGATGATTCTATATCTGAAAAGAAAAATGTTTGTGAGCTTCCTTATGACACTAAAAAAACTCTGTTGAGAGGGAAGCCTGTGATTTTTAGTGCACATTTACATGCAAATACGGTTTTAGTTGCAAGAACCGTGTAGTGCAACGGGGATTGAAGAACATGATAGAAGTATTTTGATCAAAGAAAACCGGATGGGCTGTCAGGATACTGGATTTGATTCAAGAAGGAAAGTTTATATGTGAGTATGTTGGGTTTGTGCTCATAAGAGAGTAAGCGGAGACTGTGTTGATGCACCAAATATCTCCGCTCATCGACAAAATCTCGGCTTGATATTTTATGAGAACAACACTTGCATACTCAAATATGAATGTATTCACTTGAATAAAATACCGTATCCTGACAATCCAGCCGGTTTTCCTTGATCGGAAAATTTTCATCATATTCCTCAACTCCTTTTTCACTACATGGTTTTTGCAACGAAAACCCATTCCACACTAATAAATCATGGTTTTCCCTCTCAACAGGTTTTCGTTAGTGTCATAATGAAGCTCACCACCATTCTTCCTTACAAATATACAATCTTTACTTCATGAGTATATACAATCAAAACGTTGGAATTGACATCTGTGACATGTTCTTTTACCAACTTAAGCTGTGCATGGTGGGTTTACACAACCAGTTACAATAAGAAAATGACTATTATATCGCTAACCATAACCCAAATGACGAGCCTATAATAACCATCATCATAGTCTTACGCGGTTGCAAGGATAATGGTGACACATGAGATGTTCTAATTTATTTTGGTCACGGTGGTTAGGACAAGTTTCACCAGCAATGCTGGAAGCTAGAATGTGAAAATCTAACAGTGGAGCGAAGCAAGCATTATGGCTTCGTGGTACGGGGTTATATGTGAATAATGCATGCTTCACTCTATTGCTACATTCCCACCTTCTAACTTCTGGTGCTGACACTGCTGGTGGGACATGTCTTGACCACTGTGGCCTAAATAAGTCACAACATCTCTTGTGTCTTTATCATCTTTGGAACCACCTGGCATGATGATGCTGGTTGCTATATTCTCATCAGTGGGACTCTCATTAGCATTTAACAGTCAATTCTGACTTGTAATTGGTGTAAGTTCACCATGCATAACTCTACACGATAAAAAAATATATCACCAATCTTAACCCAAGACCGCAAGTGTGGATACTCATGCACTGATGATTCTATATGCAAAAAAAAAAAAAAATGGCAGCAAGCTTCCTTATGCCTTATGACACTAACAGACCTCTGTTAAGAAGGAAATCCATAAATTTTGAGTGTAGAGTTGCGTGGAAATGTGGTTCTGGTTGTAAGAACGGTGTAATGGAAAGGGGGTTGAGGAACATAGTGGAAGTTTTCGATCAAAAGAAATTGGGTGGGCTGTGAGGATGCTGGATTGGTTTAAGGGGGGGGGGGAGTTATATGAGTATGCTGGGGTTGTGTGACCAAACGTAGATTGTGTTGATTAACCAAAACATCTCTGTTCATCAACATAGTCTCGACCTTATCTTTTGTGAGAACAACACCTACTTACTCACATATGAACGCACTGACATGAATTATATTCATGCCAGTGCAATCAACATCATTGTCTCATGTGGCTATGAAGATGATGAAGACACGTAAGATGTTCTGATTTATTTAAACCATACGTAGGATATAGGCCCCACCAACAGTGTCAAACACTAGGAGTCAGAAGGTGGAAATCTAGCAATGGAGTGCAAAATGTATTATGGCTTCAAGGTACATCTATATGTGTGTTTAAGTACAAAAACAATGGAAGAGTCAAGGTATACATATATGACAGGTCATACAAGATTGTGCAGTACATACTTAATATAGAGAAATCGAGGTTCAGTGTATAAAGTTCAAACTTGTTAAATCAAAGAGAGTTCGAGATGTATAGTGCGAGAATAAAACTTATAAAAATACTTAAAATTATACTTTTAGATGTTTGACTTGATGGGTATATAAACTTTGACATTTCTAATAAGATGGACAATCTGGTGAAGTTTATAGTTCACCATCAAGCGATCAAGATTATTCTCATTATACAGATACATTGGGACATTTTATATTTTGTTATAAATTTTAAAGTTTATATACCCATCAAACCTGACATCTAGTGGTATACTTTTTAAGTGTTTTTGGAAGCTTCATTCTCGCATTGTACTAGTTTTTTAATATAGATTTTCATTTGTCCAAATTCACAAACCTTCTGTATTTTAAAACTAATTAAACTCTACACAAACCTTCTGTATTTTCAAACTAACTAAACTCTATTTTCTTAAACAAATATAAGAATCTGACTGATTTAAACACAGTAAGGTGTTGATTTTTTCACCCGCTATCAGCCGCAATAACAAACAAAGCAGATGGTAGTGGTTGGTGGTTTTTAGTAACAATCATAAAAACTGTTTTATATCGCTTCATACCACTTTATACCGCTAAAATCCAGAAGCTGCTTTCCGTTACTAAATGCGGTTACGGACGGTTGCGGATAGGTAATAAAAGATAAAAAATAAAAAATAATTTAAAAATAATTAAAAATATTGAAAATTAAAAGAATCTATAAAATTAGTTAGTTGATAAAAAAAGATCTAATAAGTTAAAAAAAAAAGTAAATTTGGATATTGTAATTATGAAATATATGAATAAATTTGACACGTTCTAATATAAATTCACTAAAGACTTATCATAATTTTATATTAATAAAAAATTTAAACCAAAATTCTCTTAAGAATTAATTTTCTATTAATTTCATTATAATCATACATATTTTTAATGTTTTATATAGTTATATAATATGTTTACATTGTTAAGTTTTTGTTTAACTGTTACTACATCATCTGCTCAATTAGTCATAATTGTCCCACAAATGCATCCGTTTTCAATCAATGTATCAGTCGTATAGATCGATTAATAATATTTAAAATCGTAACCATTTGTTTCTGTAAATTTTCGCAACCGCAACCGCATTTGTTGCGGTTAAACCAATCAGATTCTTAATATAAGTGTGGGTTCTAAAATATGTGGAAACAGATAGATGATTTCAAGTATTATTATGCAATTCATATAATTAGTGCAATACAAATATTTATGACTGTACCAATCATAACCGTATTGCAACTGCAGATACTTGTAAAAAACAACTTTTAGTTTTAACAAACCAATATAAAATATTTTCTGTAAGTGTTGCCAAAGGCTAACCATCATTACTACTGTCACCAGAAAAGAATTTTATACTATAAAGAACTTTTTGTGTATACTTTATAAATTAAATACTTTTCTTATTTTCTCTTTCTCAAGCTATTTTTTCTTTTTTTTTCTCATCTTATTTTTTTTTTTAAATTATAATTAACTTTACTATCATCCCTCGTAATCAAATTCAAAAGCCTCTTCTGTGAAGCTCTTTCATTTAACTTATTCTATATCGTCTGATGATTATCAGAAAGTCAAGTAACAAATATGTTCTGATATTAAAAGAGTTATAAAAAAATCTTACTCTCTTTCACTGATTGATCTTTGTATAATTGTATTGATGTTTTGATTTCAGTTTTTCAGACAAGTATATAACGATTTTTGGGTATGGAAACTTTAGAGTTGTGCAACTTTCTATATAGAGATTACTGAAGTCAAGAAGCTCATCTGTTCATTCTTAGTCTCATCTTCTCCAAATCTCTGTTGAGAAAATATATTTTCAATGCAAAAATACTTTAATTTCACAGTGTTTTCATACGTAAGCAACAATCCAAAACAGAAAACCAAAAGCTAAACCGCCAAAAACTCAGAAAGTTCAAATTCAAAGTTTGAAAACAAAAGGAAACATTGCATGTAGAAAGAGAACCCAGATAGATAAAATATAGATATATCTAATTTGCTTCCATGATCAAAGACGTAGCCTCACGCAACATGTCTATCCTTTACTGCACACATTCATCTTTCTTGGCCTTCAACGTCTCTACAATATTTTTGCACTCAATTTCATTGGCCTGCAATAACTTCATCTTCTCTTCAGTTTTCTTCTTAGCCTCAATAGGCACCTTGCTCCATGCTTCTTTCACAGAATTAAGACCAAGAGTCTCAATCGATTGAACAAGAAAAGAGTTTTCAAACCAATCAGGTTCTGTCACCCCAAGTGGTGGTGACTCCTCCATATCTCCATTTTTACCGTCTACTTCAACATTTTTACCATCTCCTTCAATATTTTTACCTTCAGCTCCCCAAATCACCTTTGCTCGTTTGGAACTCACGTTCCCTGAGGTCCCTTCACTCAGACGCTTCGTCCCTGATCTCATGACCACCCGGATAGACGGCTGAGCTTTACCGGAACCACAAACCCCCTCTTGAAAATTACCGGCTGATGATCTTCATATTTGTTTTCTTCCGAAATATAAGATGGTATTTTGGTGGTATATGACATCTTCTTCTTCTCCATACTAAATGATCTTAACTTCTTCCTCGCCGTCGCTTCTAGATGCAGACGGTGGTTCGTCTGACGGGTTTTTGAAGGTTCTTCTTTGCCTTCGGAGTGTGATTGATTTAGATTATATGAATGGTTAAGCTTTAGGGTTTTGTGTACAACAACTCATTCGTACGCTAACAGATATAAAAAAAAGTGTTCCAGACTATTCGGTTTCCCAATGTTTAAAAAAAATGAGGACGTTTATGTTTTTGGGAAACAGTTTCCCAATATATATAAGGTTTTATTTATTTATTTATTTTTAATTTGCAGGAAATGAAACGTTTCTGTTCTTTCATACTCGATAGGAATAGGGCATTGAGCAATTAAGTAGGATATGGTGGCGATCTTGTAACTTGTGAGGGCTTATTATTATCACCTTACATTTGTAATTAACGTTATCGAATTCCTACGAATAAGAGCATTATTATTGCAGAAACACTTGGAAAGTTTCTTTTAAAAAAAAAAAAAAAATTTTGACAACATAATAATATTATTTTAATTATGTAAATATATATATATATATATATATATTTTAATTCAATTCCACCATTGAATACAAGCCACCTATTAGTTTGGATTCTTAAACTGTATCAAAAGTTTCTTATTACATAATCAATTCTCTTGAATTTCTTCGAACTCTATCTCCTCTCTCTTATTTTTCTTTTTTTTCTTCAACTTTTTATTGCTTAGATACTATGGGGAAAACTCCCCGTTAATGATGCTTTAAGATAACGATGAGTTTCCATATGTCCGGACAAGATTTTAATTTATGACGTAAGGAGGCTACAACTGGTGTATAAAATTTGCATAAACTGAGGCAAAGCTTTATAGTGTTTGAGCGTTTGGTGTAACTATAAATCACATAGCCATCTGAGACAATCAGCATGTTTTGCTCTCTTAATTATTGTAACTTAAAAGGAAAAAACTAAGAAGTCGGACTGTATAATTGACTACTAATTAGATTTTTTCAGGCTAAGATCTTTCAATATTGGATTTATGGTAATCACAAAGCAAATCAACAAAGAGTTTCTGATCTTAAGAAGAGATATAATGGAGTTCGCTTTCTTTAACTAATTGATCTTTGTGTTAATCTTTTAGTTGAAAGTTTTTGATTCATTTAACAAAATTTTTTAAAAAATATACTTTGTTCATTCTTTGATCAGTCTCTTTTAACGTCTTGCAGAAAACATTTTTGATGCAAATATATGTTACTTTCATGTTTTTTTTTTCATACATAAGCGATAAATCCAAAATAAAGAAAGATATATATATTACAAGATGATATGTTGCAATCACAGACCTATATTGCATCTAAAAAGAAAACCCGATAAATTATATATATCTCTAATTTGATGTCATGATCAAAGAGGTAACCTCATTCAACAGCTCTACCTTTTTATGCGCACATTGATTTTTCATGGTCTTCAACATCTCTTCAAACTTTTTACATTGAAGTTCATCGGCCTGCAACTTCTTCATCTTCTCTTGGGTTTTCTTCGTAGTCTCAACTGGCACCTTGGTCCATCTTTCTTTCAGAAAATCCATTCCAAGAAAAAATGAGTTTTCATCCCAGTCAGATTCTGTCACAACAACTGGTGACTCCCCTCTTTTACCATCGTCTTCAACATTTTTACCATTACGTGAAGAGACCAAGTTAAGCTTCTTTGTCACTCTCCTCTCACTCTCCTTTGGTGGTCCATTAGAACTAATGGCAGATTCAAAAGCTATCCCTCCAGCTCCCCGAATAGCCATTGACAACTGAAAACACTTTTTCTGATGAGAATTCAAATAAGAAACTTCTTCACCGCTCTTCTCTTTTCTTGTATATTTCTTCTGCAGATACCGAATCTTATCCTTAAACTGACCCAACGTAGCATGAAAGCTAAGAGAATCCTTCGTGAATTCGTAAAGCCCGTGCTTATCCTCAAATGGATTCTTCTCTTTATCAGCTTTGAAATTGATTATACTTTATAGCAAAAGCACCTCATCTTTCTCACTAAACAGTCTTCTAAAAAACGGTTGTTTTGTATTTGATCCCTCCATCTTCTCATCACCTTCTGTAGAAAGTTTCTTGGCTCGCTTCAGATTCACGTTGGTTGGGGTCCCTTCACTCAGCCGCTTCGTCCCTGATACAACCGTCTGAGCAGACAAGTAAGCCTCGCCGGAACCAAAAACCTTCTTCAGGGAACTCCTCGTTATATGAGGATCTTCGGGTTCGTCTTCTTCTGTGGAAAAGATTGTATGCTGGTGGTCTTCTCCTTCTTCTTCTTCCTCTTCTTCCTCTTCTTCAGACAAAATAGTCTCCATCTCTCTCTCACAGGAGCTTGAAGATGCCGATGGATCTTCTAATGGGTGCTTGATATTCTTTGCGATCGGAGTGTGATTGACTTTGGATTCTTTGAGTGGTGAAGACTTAGGGTTTTGTGTAAAATGAAACACTCTTATCGAATCATGAGATATGTTCCAAAAGTTGAAGACTCTTCCGTTTCCGAGTGCCAAGCCATAGGTATATTGGGGATTTTTCCTTTTGTTTTTTGTATTTTGTTTTCCCAATTTAAGTTAAGATTATTCAGTAGAAGACGTTTTCGTTCTTCCATGATATTAGTACATCATTCTTTTTTTCTTGGTCGAAACCATGTACTACTAATTTTTTAAGATAGATTTTCATTTGGCCAAAGACACAAACCTTGTGTATTTTGTAACTAATAACTAACTAAACTTTATTTTTTAAACAAATTTAAGAGTCTAACTGATTTAAACACAGTAAATGTAAATATGGGTGCTAAAATTTGTGAAACAGATGATTGATTTCAAGTATTATTATGCAATTCATATAAATAGTGCAACAGTTGAAAACATAAACATTTACAAAATAGTACTCCCTCTGTTTTTTATTTACTTGTCATTTTAACCATATGCACACATATTAAGAAAATATTAATTATCTTACTTTTTCAATAAAAAAACATCATTAATTATCTACCTAAGCACAATTCAACTAATAATAAAAAAAATCTGCAGAATAAAAATAATTTAAAAAAATAAAAAATAATAAATTTTGCATTGCAAACCTAAAACGACAACTAATTTGAAACGAAAAAAATTCTCTAAAACGACAACTAATTTAATACAGAAGGAGTATTTATGACTGTAGCAATCATATCCGTATTGCAACCGCAAATACTTCTAAAAAAACAGTTTTGGATTTTACTAAAACAATACTTTACATATATTAAAAAAAAATTAAATTTTGATAATAAATATATTATTTTCTATAATTAACAGTTTTCAATAATTTTAGACAAACAATAATTCAAAAATTTTTATTATATTTTTAGAAATTCAGTTTATCATTAATAAACATTAAAAAATATATAAACAACTTAAAAAATCTATTTTTCTGAGACATAAATTTTTTTTATAAAAATTTATCTTTTAGAAACGGAGGAATTAGAAAATATTTTCTGTAATTATTGCTAAACGCTAACCACCATTATTATTGTCACTAGAAAACCAATCAATCTCTAAATATATAAAACCATTAATGAAAATGTTAAAACTGTATATTTTCGTGGACCGAGAAATCTCCAAGCTAAAATTGGCCCAGTGAACAAAACAAATTGGGCCTAATTTACTCTTGAGAGACAGATAAAACGCACTAACCAAAGATTAGACGCAGAAAACTTCAAACACCATTTGTTCCTCCACCTTCTTCGTCTACTCCCCTTCATCATAAACCTGACTTTAGGGTTTATCCAATTCTCTTCTCAATCCCTGCAATCAACCAACCATGGAAACCAGCAAGATGATCTGCATGGGATGCGACAACGACTCCTTCGAAGAAGAAGACGGATTCTTCTACTGCACACAGTGCGGCGTAAGAGCATACGATATAATCGCAACAGCCGTAGACGAAAAAGACTTAGCAGGAGAAGGCGGAGGTATGCGAGGAGCAACGTATTCACAAATCAACACTCGTCGTCAAACAACAGCTCCTCTAGAGGAATCATATAGTTACTCTCAATTTCGCTCTCAGCTTAAATCCACAAGCCAAATCCCTAAATCCAACGGCGGTGGTGATTTAGGCCCAACGGAGCCGGAGGATTTTGGAAATGAAGGTGGGCCTGGTGGACCTTTGAGTAAAGTGAACAATTTTTTTTGGAAAAAGATTCAAAATAATTATATTTTAATAATAACTATTTTATCACTTTTGTTCTTTAAACAATTTATAGATTTTTTTATTTTTTTTATTTTTTTTATATTACTATTATTTTTTAATGATTTTTGATAAAATATATAATTATATTAGTATAGGATAGTGAAAAATATTACACCAACATTAGTAGATGTGGCTTTGAAGGGACTAGGGTATGCAAATGTTCAGAGTCAAAAAAACATTTTTGATGTAGTTTTCAAAAAAATGATCCAAATTTTGTAAAAAAAAAAAGAATTTGAAAAAGGCGAATTACCATATTTTATAATAAGTACTCATTTTTTATTGAGGTGGCACCGGATATTGGCTATGATGGGGCATCCCATACACGACCATAATAATAATCAGAAATAAAACAAAACGCAGAGGGCTTATTATAAGCTCATAAATACAAATTCATGTCAAAGTGACTTTATAATTTTAATATTGACCGCTGATATTGTCCAATCATATCTTGACCGTCAAATTGTTTCTATTAAAAGTTTTAATGATAGTAAAAACAAAAAGAACGATCATACAAAAGGTCTCAAGCTTTGACCGTGTTCGCTTTTTTTTTTTCCTCGAGAGTTTGGTTCGAGTTCGAATCTCGGAACAGCTCCAAGTTTTTTGTTTTGTTTAATCAGGTGAAAGGGTTTTCGGGCCTCAGAAACCAATAACACTGGGCCTGGGCCTTGACCTTGACCGACACCGTCTCTACTTGATTTCGAGATATACTTTCATCTATTTCTCTCTCAAATGTATCGACTCTTTGAAATTAGGGTTCTTCGCTTCTCTTCGATTTCATCGGTTTCATTCGCTTTTTTTTTTTGTTTCTTTTCCATTTTGAAATTTATGGTTTTTCTGTTTCATTCTTCTTCGTGGTCGTTAACCTTTGGAGGCGATCAATAACTAATCTTCTTCTCCAAGAACCATCGTCGAAGGAGTGTTGATTCTTTTGAATTTGAATAGTCATTCGACGGATTTGGAATTAAACTGATTCTTTGAATAACTAAGTTTCCTCCTCCTCGATTGTTTTGATAAAGTTTAGGGTTTTCTTGTTAGAGTCTCGATTGATTGTAGAATAGAGGAATCCGATTTGAATTGTTTTGTGAGATTGATAAAGATTCTTTTTAATTGATTAAAGATTTAAACTTTCTTTGGATGTTTTCTTGTGTAATCTTGATTTTTTGGTATCCTACAGAGGCTGATGTTCATAATTGCTTTAATGTGATGGTTGTGAACAGGACAAAGAGGGACAACAGAGGTTGATGGTCGAACGTAACTCTAGCTCACTACAAGATCCACAAAGAGTCGATTCTTGAGGCGGGACTATTCTGGCGAAACTTTCTGATTAGGAGAGGTTACAAGAAATTGGGGTCACCGTGAGGAATTGATGATATCTTCACTTCCTAAGAAGGTTCTCCACCAAAACCCTTGGAAACTTTGCCATGGTAATGCATCTTTCTTCACTGTTAATTAATCAGTTGAAACTCTGGAAAATTAGGTTGTGAATTAAGCAAAATGATTGTGTTGGGTATTGGAGGATTAGGATTTTGCTGAATCTGTGACTGCTGCTCTGATCAGGTATGGTTTGCATTTCATATAGTGTACATTTATGTAGAGGAGTTCATCCAAATGCTCCCTCAAGTTTACTTATTTGTATATGAACGCAAAGTTTTTATTTTTTATAATATGATAGACCACAACGTTTGTTTATTCGGAGTTTTGGGATTCTTGTTGTTTGTTTCATGCTACGTTTGACTCTCTATCAAAGACTTATGGTTTCGTAAAATCACCATACCAATTGATCTTGACTATTTTGGAACTGCTCTTTTCCTTATTTTAATTTGGTATCCTCCTTCATATGATTGCTTTGAACAGAACAAAGAGGGAGTCCCACCGGATCAACAGAGATCAAGGAACGTGTTGAGGTGAAAGAAGGCATCCCCCTCCCGTTCAAGAAAGGTAAAAAAATTACTCCTTTTTTTTCAATTACTTTAGAAGAAATTGAGTTGCAAAGTTTTGTAAGATTGAGTTCTCATTTTGGGTTTAGGGAAGTCTCTTTAACAATATAAACTCTTTTTCTGCGGCTTAACTCCACCACGTACTTGTAGCTCCTATGTTGTTCTTGTCTCATTGTGATTTGTCTCAGCTCATTTGAAGTTGTTTGCGGTTTAGTCAAAACTGATTCTATAAGATTCTCTTCTCTGCGGTTTAGTGACATAAAAAATCTGTCTGCTGCCCTTGAAAACAAGTTTATGTATAGCTTTTGTCTTTGTAGTTTTCACCGTCTCTTTGTAAGTTTTCACCAGTTTCTAGTTAACTTGTATTCATTTATATGTCTTTCCTCTGTCTTATTAACTTCAATTTTACTCGTTGCATTCTTCTTCAAATGATGAATTTGTTTCTACTGTTTCAAATTCGCTTGTTTTTATGTCTTTTAGCATGGATTTCCTTTTATCCTATCTAAGGTTTTCTCATGTTTTTCCTACAGGTTTCTTGTCTAGATTTTTGTCCGGTTAAGTTTTGTTTTTCTTTTTATTTGTTTTCGTTTTCTTGCTTTAATTCATTGTTTTCAATTTGGTTTATGTCTTCCATGTATACTTTTTTGTGCCTTTACTTTCTCCGAGAGTTCATTTCTTATAGTCATTTTTGTAAGCCGATTTATAAAATAGGCTTCTGATTGCTTTTCATTATTCTCACACACATGATGTCTAGCTACCAGTCTAAATTCTTATCCCTCTTCATTGGTATGCCAGAAACGAGGTAATCTTAATTACCTCTCTGAGTCCCTGGTGCCAGAATGTGAATAAGGTTGTCCCACGGTTTCTAGTTACTGAGCTATAAGCAAATGCCTCGTCCTCGAGGTAATCTTAATTACCTCTCTAAGTCCCTGGTGCCAGAATGTGAAAAAGGTTGTCCCACGGTTTCTAGTTACTGAGCTATAAGCAA
>OVBI01000753.1:0-54838 GCA_900406495.1 Sisymbrium altissimum
ATATATATATATATATATATATATATATATATATATATATATTAAAAACTGCTATAATGTCGAGATTAGTATTAAAAAAAATTATAAAAAGAAAAGAGATAAAATGAATGATAAGAAAAAAAATTAAAAAAAAATTTAAAAATATAAATATAAATAACTGATAACAACCAATAAAAATTCAAAAACAGTTGAATAAAATTTTAAAATATTTATCAAAAAAAAATTAGAAAAAATTATAGAATAATAATTCCGAGCGTCGCGCGGATTCCACCTAGTATAACAGTAAAATTAGTTAATACTTACTTAGTAACTCATCCTAAATAGCTGTAATTGACAGATAAAGATTAATAATTATTTAAATTGTTTTATAATTTCTATATAAGTTCTATGCAAATCAAATATCTAATTTATCAAAAATAACAGTAAAATTAGTTAATACTCATTTTTTTCTTTCCTCTTCACTATAAACTATAGATTATTGAGAAAGGATGTATCAAGTATAAAATATAAATTATTTAGAGAGGATGTAAATGGACTTTTGCGTCCGAGACAAACTCAATTCTAGTTTCATGTTTTTGTCTGAATAATTTTCTACCAAAAATAACTTCCTACTATACAGATTGTTGTTTTTATATATTATATATAATGGTTTTTTTTTTGTTCAAATATTATAGGTTACTGCTAGAAGAAACAAGTGGAGCCCGATCACTGGAAAAGTAGCAGCGGAGCCCATATACTTTTGTTAATGTCACTCCTTGTAGCCGGAAATCAAGCACAGGTGGGGGAAATAGGTCCAAAACGTCTCATAACCAACTTCTTACTACAATGCATGCACTTACTCTTTCTTTTACCATCTTCTTCTACTCTTAGAGGTATAAACTCTTTCCAAACAAAAGACCTTTTACGTTTGTTAGAATTTGGTACCGTTTGTGTCACTTGAGTCGTTTGAGTTGCTGATTCTGTAGCTTCTCGAGATCCTGTTTCATTTTCCTCATTCATTGCTTCCTCATGCTCGTTATTTGTCTCCATACGCTCTTCTTCGGCTCTAAGTCTTTCCAAACATTCCAAATATTCTATTGACTGTTGATCCATTTCTACAAACACATACACAAGTAGAATACTATATGAGAAGCCTTCGTAATTGATATAACACAGCACAACACCACAAATGGCTTCGTAATGAATCAATAGTACAATCAAACAAAGAGAAGAAATTCAAAATAGAGAAAGTTTGATCTTTACCAATACACCAATTTCCATATGTGTCTTAACTCCTCGTAAAATAGAAACACAACACAACACCACAAATGCCTGCGTAATGAATCAATTAAGAGGTAAGACTAAGAAGATCAATACACCAATACACCAATACAACAACTTTCATATATTCAGTGTTATCGAGAGCTTATAAAAGAGGAAAGGATTGGAAACAGAACCTTTCAGATGCAGGAAGAAATGGCAGTGATTTTCCCTGTGTGACCAGTGTTGTTCAATTAGAAAATGAATAATTATCAGCATCATCATCACGATAAGTAGACAAACAATGAAAAAACAGAACAGTTAATACAAACAAAGAAAAGAACTTTACCAATTCCAAATTGGGTTTGCGTGGAGAAAAAAGAGATTAAGGGGAGAAAAGGAATGAAGAAGAAGAAGAAGAAGAAGAAGAAGGAATTGGGTTTGTGTGGAAGAAACCCAGAAACCCTAAAGTTCCAAATCGAAAAAATTCATGCCACAAATCATCGGTGAAAACTGAGAAGAGATGTCGAGATCTGAAAATTGATTTACGACGGCGGAGAAAAAAAGAGTTTATGTTTTTTAGTTGAAAAAAGAAAATCAAAATACGACGTCGTTTTAACAAATACTTATCATAAAAAAAAAACTCTACGGGTACCCTAAAACCTATAAGTAAACCCTATAGGGTAATTTAAATAAAGGATACCCACCCATAAAAAGTCCGCGTGTTTTTAATAAAAAGGGTAAGATATGAACTTAACATATTAATCCGGTTTTAGAATACCCTACGGGTAAAAACCCTATTTAACATCCCTACTCATAAGTTTGAACGTCCTCTTCATATGGGCCCTATTAGAATTTTGTTTCGTTACTTGGCCCCGATCCTTTATAAACATAAAAGTCAAAACACGGGAAATATTGATCGGGCGGTGAATTCTACTTATAAATTTGCATTGAATGTCGATATAAGAAATCAACAAAACAAAACAAACCCTCATAAAGAAGAATAAAACAGAGAATATAGAAACTATGGAGGCTGTCTCCACCAATAATCAAACACTCCCAGTCTCCAGCGATGAAACGGTGAAGTTCATCGCCTACTCCTCCGCAGTCCACAAAGTCGTTGTCATGGTCAACGCCGGAGTTCTAGGATTACTCCAGCTTATTAACCAACAGTCCTCTGTTTTGGAGACACATAAAGCAACATTCCTATGTTTTTGTGTATTTGTTTTGTGCTACGCCATTCTTCGCGTCCGCGAAGCCATAGACGTGCGGCTAAGACCCGGGCTAGCCCAGAGGCTTCGGACACACGAGCCATCTCTTCGGCGGTCTAGCCGCTCTCGTGCTAATCTATGTGGTTTGCGCGGTGTTTGCTCTAGTCCTTCTTCTTCTCTGGCTTCTCTGGCACTCAGCCATAGTTTACAGCATTTTGAATGAATTCATGATCTACTCGAAGGCAAACAAATCTGGTGACGGTTCACCTCGGTCGTCGCCAGTTTAAGCTCTCGTGGTGTGTATAGAATGCACTTATATTTAGTTTGGGCCCCGAAAAATAAAAGCTAAAAATTGAGGAAAAATAATAACAAATTTTGTTTGAGAATTTCCTTTGGGAGTAACAACGACAAGAAAATAAAAAACTAGATTGTTGTATCCATCGGTTAGTTTGTAAAACTCTCTCTATCTCATATTAAGTTGTACTATTAAATTAAATGAAAAATTAATGTAATGCCCAAAAATATACTATATAAATGATAAATTACGTTTTAGTTTAAAGCAAAACAAAAATTAAATGATTTTTTTTTTTATATAATGCAGAAGGAATATTACTTACAGGCTAAATCTATGGATATAAAATTGATTATTTGCTTCTAACTAGGACTTATTATGACTTAACTTAATGATTCACTTCAGTTTTTCTCTGGTTAAAAAAAAAGATGTGGACACAAAAAGAAGAAAGAACATTACACTCCAAAACTATGCTTTGATCACCGGTTTAGTCCTCAACCCATAATAGAATATTTAATGATTTAATTATGCAATATGAGAGATTATTAACTAACCAAAAGGGTACGAGTCAAACAAGACGAGAGGCTATCGGCAAAGGTTCTTAATTACTTGGAAGCTTCCCAATTCCCAACTCATTATTCCGAAACCACCGACCCAAAGTTATCTATCAGGTGCATAATTTTTTTCTTTTTTTTTTCGGGCTAAAATGATTTCTATGATTATCATAGAAAAGAGTTTACATAGTCTTGATACAACAATTGATATATAAAGTCGTTGGGAGGAAAATATGTTGATTAAGAGAATAAAAGATGTAGCATATCCCAAATGCACAATCTGATGTACAGGGAAAATACAGGCCATTTTCAACTTCAGTTGCATCAATGCAATGTAACGTAGGCAAACCAAACATAAATTAATGTCATTTTAATGTAGACAAACCAATGCTTCTAAAATCCAATCCGCTACCTACCCAAAAAAGTGTTTTTGAAAAGAAGGAATGTTCGGGTAGACTTGATAGCAAGTAAGAGCATGATTATCTCTCAAAACTCCATAGTGTTTTCGTAATTGTTATTTTATTATTTTTAATATTTATTTTCTACTTAAATTAAATTAAAAAATTGAATAAATAGTAAAAAAAATAAATATCATAATTTTTTAAAAATGAAGTTTTACGAGCATCTCCAACGATGAAAACCTCTTTTAAATAGATAAATAATTTAATATTAGTATCTTCAATATTATTTAGTTATATACAAAAAATTGAAATCAATGATAAAGTTACATCTGGCAAATTAATTTTAAAGATTATCTCTAAAATTTGTGTGCAGAGAAAAGATTATAAGCTCTTTCACCTCTTTTTCTAATTTTTGATTAATTTAATAATGAATCTCTTGTCTAAAAGCTTCAGTTGGAAGTCCTATAAAATCTTTTGTTATAAAGACTGCTATTTATCTCTATTATCATTTTTTATTATTAAAAATTTGATCAAAATTCATATAAAATTTCTTAGATTATCTCCATCGGTCAAAAATTTTACAGACGTTTCACATCATTATTTAAACTAATATTTTAACAGAATTAAATTAATCAATTAAATTTGATACTTTAAAAAATGGATAAAGAATAATATGATAAGTGTCTTTAGCATCTGTATCTCATTGTCTCTATTTCTAAAGATGATTATCTAATCCCTTCTCACTTTTTGTTTTTTTTTTTTCCTACTTTTCTGTGTTTTATATTTTTTTAATAGATTAGATACTTGTCTAGAGATTTGCAATGGAGATGGCCTTATACTGGTGCTCTAATTAAAAGGAATATCAGAACATAACAAAACCTATCGGGAGTTATATTTATAATTTTTTAGAGTATGCTTAATGGTAGATTTTTATAAATTTTTTTAATATTTAAATAAAGAAAAAAGAAAAAAAAATTAAGAGAGAGAGTATAAAAGTTTCTTGATGCAGAATTTTTAACAAACTTTCAAAACTCCAGTTTTCAAAATATCATATTTTTAAAAAAACTTTGTAGGGTTATATGATAAACATGCTCTTACTGTTTACTCTGTATATACTCTGTAGATATATGTCTCTCTTTATATGAAAACATCACATCACTCATAAACATAAACAACTCCAGTTTCTTTTCTCTTCCGTTTGCTTCAAACCCTAATGAGATTGAGATAGAGTCGAGAAAGACAGAGGAAAACACAAAGGACCGATTACAAAGACTACGTTGTTACAATAATCATCTCGCGGCTGCGGAGAAGGAGACTTAGCTAAGAAATTAATCTGATTTGGTCAATGCCGCTGTTATGTTATATGAAGAAGAACACCGAGAAAATCCAAATGCCACACGAAGAATCTCTCTTAAAAAGAAGAAGAGAGCTTCTACTTCCTCGTCGCTTCTCGACCTAAACATCAAATCGTTCAGTGGCTTTCTTCTTCTTCTTCTTCTTCTTCTTTAACCTTACTCGTCGATTCCATAATGGCGGTTGAGTTCGGCAAAACGGAGATGGCGACAAACGCACCAAATCATAATTGCCAATCGTCTCCCTCTCCGTGCAAAACAGAGAAGACAAGCCTTAAGAGACGTGCCGTGCAAGAGAGAAAGCGTACTGGTGGTAAATCCAAGAAAGCATAGGTTGCTGAGTTGTTCCTTTTTCATGGAGAGGGGGAGCGACTCCGGAGTGGCTGATCCAGTTGATGAAAAACATGCAAGGACCGAAGGCCCGTGGCTCATCTTTGAGAAAACTTTGACAGAAACAGTTGTTGCCCTTGTTCTTCCTCCTCCTCCTGACATGCTACAGAGTAGCTCTTCCCTTGCTCTTGGTCTCTGACAAGTTTCCTGTCTGTAACCTGATTGGTCTACTCTGTTAGCGATCTAATTTAAGGCGATTCTTGAGTTTTCTTGTCAACTTAGGTTTTACTAGGAGTAAGGGAGTGTGATCTGATGTTTTATATCTTTACTATCGTATGAAGTTAACATTTTTACATTAATCTGGTTTCCTTGTTAGCACTCCTTGCCTCTCCCAATTTAAGCCGGCCATGAGGAAGCATCTGGATTCATAGTTAGTAGAACCTATGTATTTTCGATATTGGAACCATCTTCAGTTCACCTCCTTCCTGCACTTGTTGCATTCTTCTTTTCTTCCTCATGGAGAAATATGAAGCCACTCTCGTCTCCGATCCTTTAGATATATCTTTCCAATCCGTGAAAGCCACTGAAGATCCCAATGACTTTGTGTAATGTAGTCTGTAAAAGAATCAGAGAAGAGAAGTGTATTCTGATTGAAGGTAGAAAACTAGAAATAGCTGATACATATATACGGTTTCTATGAAATGTATTTTGTTTCAGTGTAAGCTCATTCTTTCAACTTTAACTTTTGATGTAATTTATTTCTTTTTTCGAGTAACAACAGACTATAATAGATTTCACATTTTAAACTAAAGAGTTAAGAAAGTGGGAAATGACGTGTCAAACTCATCATTATGGAAACGTGTAAATATCTAAAAATTTATATGGATATACTTAAATCTTATGTGAATGGATGTATTAAATGTTACAAATTATTTGTTAGTGAGTTTTGAAAAATCTCTCAATATTTTATGGATATATTTACGGAATAATCAGTTGGAAACCCTAGTTGGGCAATCTTTGTAAGTAAAGTAGTCAAGCTGAAAGCAAAAGACCCTAGCTAATGGCAAACAAGGAGAAGCTTCCATGGGAGTTGATTGAAGAGATCCTCTCTCGTGTCCCTCCTAAATCTCTTGTCCGATTCAGAACCGTTTCCAAACGATGGAACGCTCTTTTCGACGATAAGACGTTCATCAACAACCACAAGACTACGTTTCGATTCATCTTAGCAACCAAATCCAAGATTTACTCGGTAAGCGTCAATCCAAAGATAAAGGTGCGCGAGTTGACGTTAGATATTCCCACTCTAGAATCTCAGGTACCTAGAAACTTGATCGTTTGCGATGGGCTTTTGCTATGTGACATGAGTAAAGGAGCCGTGGTGTGCAACCCGTGGTTTAGACAGACTAGATGGATCGAGCCCGAAGGTAAGCAACCGAATGTTCAATTCAGTGGCATAGGTTATGACGATGATGATGATAATGGTTACAAGACCCTTGCGTCGTCGTCTCATGTAGAACCTACCATGACAAATTGGAAAACCCATGACTTGTCATCCGATGCATGGAAGGACCAAAAAGGTGTGTTGATCAGTACTGGTGGTAGTATTAGTAGTACTCAAGGACTTGTTACTCTTCACACCACAAGTGGTGTATCGTTAAATGGAACTTGGTATCGGGTTGGTTCTTATGACCGGACCAAGTACTTGTTCTTCTTAGTTAACTTCGATTTTTCGACGGAAACATTCTACAAATTTTGTGATCTGCCATCTGAGGATAACAATCAACACGATGCTCTTGTTCTTAGGGTTTTCAGGGGAGATCGGTTTTCGTTGTTAAAGCAATCCCATCTAACAAAGAAGATTCAGGTTTGGGTGACCAAGAACAAGATTCATAAATGGGGTGGTCGAGATGTGGAATGGGTGAGTTTCATGGAAGTATCCATTCCTAACTTGCCGGATTTGGTACAGATTGGACACCACTGTCAGCCTCAGCCAAGTTACTTCATCGAAGATAAAAGGCTTATCGTGTGTTCTTGCGACGAAACTGGTTGTGCTTGGATCTATGTTGTGGGGAACAATCACTTGATCAGTAAAATCAAAATAGATCTTGTTGTCGATCTTTGGCCTTTGCACTGTTCCTTTGTTCCCAGTTTGGTCAGGGTTCCTCGACCTCACGGAGCAGAACTACAAGTTTAATCACATGCTTCTTGAGGAAGCTTCAATTGATTTTGGTGTTTTCATTAACAACCACCTTCTTTGTTGCAAGTAGAGATTTTGCTAAATTTTTTTTTTTTTCCAAAATAATTATTTTATTTTATAATGTTTGGAGCAAACTAGATAATATTTAGCGGATTCAGATTAACACTAGCGGTTTTGACCGTACGTAATATTGTTTTGAATAATTTGTTAGCTTTCCCTTGCTGGATTACTTAACTTTCCCACTAGGCACTAGTCTTAAAATGGTTTTGTTTAGATCGTGAAACAGAGGAGCATTTTTACATTTTCTGCTCCACTTGTATCATGTCTTCCCAATTTAATTTGAAGAACCGTATTGTCTCAGCATTAACTATAAAATATATAGAAACATGCACCATTTAGTACCTTCACAATTGAAAAGATTAATGTTGTCACCATTTTCTTTATTGTCAAGGAAAGCTTTGCCTTAGAGACAAATTTTCTTTGCCTTTATTAAAAGATATATATGGCTTATTTTATTACCTTCACAATTGAAAATATTAATGGTGATTCTTGAAAATACAAGAACAACCTCATTATAGTATCTCATTGTAGATGAATATTTGTTAATTAAAAAAGTATAAAATTTTTAAAATGAAAGAATATAAAAATATATGAAGAGTATCTCATTTGAGATACCAAAAAAAAAAATTGAAATACTTTTCTACATTTGTCACTTTATGATTGATTCAATTATTTTGTATTACTTCAAATTTAATTAAATATTAATATTATATTTGTTTAGATACTTAGAGAGTTATTCTTATTTAGTTTTAATTTCTAAAACGAAAAATAACCAATTATAATAATATCACATGATATTTGAGTTTCTCATGGGTTTTTTTAACTTCTCTTTTACTTTTACTTTTTCAAATTTTAAAAACTTTTGGAAAGAATGATCATAGTGATGCTCTTGTCCTCAGGGTTTTTAAGGGAGAAGGGTTTCGTTGTTAAAACAGTGCCATGTAACAAAGAAGATTAAGGTTTGGGTGACCAAGAAAGATTCCACGTAGGTGCGGTAGAAAAGTGAAATGGATGACTTTCATGAAAGTGTCGATCCCTAACTTGCCGGATTTAGTACAGACCAAATCCTACCCTCAGCCAAGTCACTTCATCGACGATAAAAGGGCTCTTCGTGTGTTCTTGTGATGTAAATGGCCGGCCTTGGATCTACGTTGTTACGGAAAGTAAGATGAACATTAAAATCCTATTGGATTCTGTCGTTGATCTTTGGCCTTTGCATTGTGCACATTTTCCCAGTTTGGTCCTGGTCAGTGAGACGAAGAAGGATAATTACAAGTTAGACTTTCTTTCGTTTGGCTTTTTGTTTGGTTGTTTCGGAAGCTAAAGTTCTGCTTTAGCAAAATAAATTATTTTTAATTTTTTAGAACAGACTAGAATACTAGATTGAATGTTTAATGGACTCGTCCGATTCTAATGTTTTTTTTTTTAATTAGTGTTCAGTGTTTAAAAATATTTACGAAGCCCTATGAAAGGTGATGGAGATGATAAATTCGAGATCTTAATATCTGACATATAACGATTTTTTATTCATAATTGTCAAATCCAAGATATTTAATATTATAATATTTTATATCGGAGTCTTGATAATTTCTCAATGTAAAGTTCTTTTGAGTATCAAATGATAAGTTTAATATTGTATTGAACTGAACGACAAGATGAGGAAGAAAAGGGACTTTGCTTTGACAGTACTAGGAAGTACTTATAATATTGGCAATTTGGCAGCTTAATTAAGTCGTGGATCTGAAACATACAAAAAAATTATTCGAAAGAGGAGAGAGATGGAGCGAGTTTATAGTCTAAGTATCATTTAATATCTGTTTTTTTTTTTTTGCGTGAAATGAAATCAAGAACTTAAAAAGGGTTAATCAAGAATGTCTAAAGCATGGGTACTGAAGTTGCTTCTTTTGCTTCAACTTCTGACCCAACATAGTGCTGATTCAGCCTCTGTGATTCGCTATCTTCCTGGTTTCGAAGGTCCTCTCCTTTTCCACCTTGAAACTGGGTATGTTTTCTCTGATAGACATCAAATATATTTGATGTCTATCATTCTCTTCTTGTTCTTCCTCTGATTTTTCAATATCTATGACTATCAATGACACAACTCAATGAGTTTGAATCCTTTGTATCTATCCTTTTTTGTTATAGAAGATACATTGGTGTTGGTGAAGAAGAGACAATTCAGCTTTTCTACTACTTCATCAAATCAGAGAACAATCCTAAAGAAGACCCTCTTCTTATCTGGCTAACTGGAGGACCTGCTTGCACTGCTCTCTCTGCCCTTGCTTTCGAGAATGGTAACTTTTAGAAACAAAACCAAAAAATATTTCACTTCTAATGGATTCTCTAAATCAAGATATTGGTTAGTGCAGGTCCTTTAACTTTCAAGACTGAGGGTTACAATGGAAGTTTACCTTCTCTTATCTCCACTTCATATTCTTGGACAAAGGTGACTCCTTTAAACATTAACCATCACAAACCAGCTAGACGCTTTTGTTGCGGTTTTATCGATTTTAGGATTTATTAATTGGATGATTTCTTAGGAAGCAAGCATAATATTCTTGGATCAACCTGTGGGGACTGGCTTCTCTTACTCAAAAACTCCTCTTTCTGAAAAGCCTAGTGACACAGGAGAAGTTAAACAGACTTACAAGTTTCTTCAAAAGGTTCTAAAACTCTACATCAATACGTGTTTCTTAAATCTAAGTATACCATATTTGTAATCTTTTGGATTGTTGTTGTCTTTGTTGTTGCTGTTGCAGTTGCTAGTGGAACATCCAGAGTTTCTCTCAAATCCTTTTTATGTCAGTGGAGATTCGTACGCGGGTATAATTGTTCCAGCCATTGTTGAAGAGATCTCAATAGGTTTGGCTTCTTTTTAGTTTGTCACTATAAGTCTATAATCAAACCCCCAAAATCCATTTTCACTTGATTTGGTTTTACTTAGCCACTTTATTACTGTCTTGCACATTACCGATACGCAGGAAATGAACATGGCTACAAACCTCTAATCAATCTTAAGGTTCGTCAATATCTCCACTCATGACTTTATATATAATTAAAGATATAGATACTGTTTGAAACCTTCATTTCTACCAACAGGGATATGTTCTTGGGAACCCGGCAACACATCTTGATCAAGATAGTAACTCCAAGATTCCATATGCCCATGGAATGGGATTGATCTCTGACGAACTCTATGAGGTATATTTAAGTCTTATCTCATCTTTTCTCCACAAAAATGTAAAGTGTTTTTTTGTACTGAAATAATTTCTTATTTTGTTTTCAGTCGCTTAAAAGATTCTGCAAAGGAAATTACGTAAAAATAAATCCTACTAATACACTATGCTTGAAATTGATGGAAGACTACAATAAGGTAAAATTAAAAAAAAAATGTTTAGAATCGTGAATAGCAAAGACTAGCTTGTAACTTTGTGATTGATGATGATTAACAGTGTGTTTCAAGGATAGATGTAGATTTAGATATCGAAGGAACTTCTCTTCATTAACTTCATAAACAAACGTATTTATACAAAGACGAAGGCGGCTATCGTAGGTATGGCTTTACCTCTAAAAAAAACATATCCTTATTACTCGGCATATGTCCTTATCTAAATAGGAAACAATATACAGAAAGAGGAAATATAAGATATATGCCAATACTCTCCCTCAAGTTGGAGTGTGAAGGTCCTGAACACCTAACTTGGACATTAAGTTCTGAAATTGAGCACGACCAAAAGATTTTGTTAGAATATCGGCGATCTGGTCGGTAGTACGAATGTGTTCTGTAACAATGATCCTGTCTTTGACTGCGTCTCGGACTGCATGACAATCGTTTTCGATATGCTTGGTACGTTCATGAAAGACAGGATTTGCAGCTATGTGGATTGCAGCCTTACTATCACAAAAGAAACGAGTTGGACCCTTTTGATTAATACCGAGTTCTGTCAATAAACGACGAAACCACTTTGTTTCACGAAGAGCAGCAGCCATAGACCTGTACTCAGCTTCTGCGGAAGAGTGTGAGACAGTCTTTTGCTTCTTGGTCTTCCAAGAGACTGGTGACCCGCCAAGCATAACCACAAAAGAGCTAAGTGAACGACGGGTGATAGGACACGAAGACCAGTCAGCATCACAATATATAGTAAGCGTGAGATCAGAATCAGACCTTAGCAAAATACCCTGTCCAGGAGATCCTTTCAAAAAACGAACCACTCGAAGTGCAGCGTCCCAATGAGCTACCTTAGGATCTTTCATGAATTGAGAAAGGATGTGAACTGAATAACAGAGTTCTGGTCTTGTATTAAGGAGATATATCAAACGACCTACCAACCTCCGATATTTCTTAGGATCGGGAAGAGGTGGACTCTTAACCTTTGCAAGACCATGATTCTGTTCAAGAGGAGTTGCAGCTGGTTTGCAACCGAGATTTCCAGTTTCAGAGAGAATATCCAATGTATACTTTCGTTGTGACAAGAAAATACCATCTGGTCCTCGACTAACTTCAATACCAAGAAAGTACTTCAGCTTTCCCAAATCTTTCATAGAGAAACAACGACTCAAGTAATCTTTAAACTTCTGAAGCATATAAGAGTCATTGCCACAGATTAGGAGATCATCAACATAGATCAACACACGCAATTCGATGTTTTTGCGAGTGTAAGAGAATAAGGAGTAGTCTTCATATGACTGTACGAAGCCAAACCGTAACAAAGAGTCGGAAAGCTTTTTAAACCAACACCGAGGGGCTTGTTTAAGGCCATACAAAGATTTCCGCAGACGACACACTTTTCCTGGGTGAGTGTGACGGAAACCAGGAGGAAGCTTCATGTATACTTCTTCATCAAGGTCTCCATGTAAAAACGCATTATTGACATCCATCTGGTAAACCTCCCACTGATTTGCTGCAACAAGCCGTAACAGTGTTCTCACTGTATTCATTTTAACCACCGGAGCGAATGTTTCGTTGTAGTCTTCACCTTCAATCTGTTTATTGCCTTGAACCACTAGACGGGCTTTGTGTCGTTCAATAGATCCGTCCACATTATACTTAGTTTTATACACTCATTGACTCCCAATTGCTTCCTTTCCTGGAGGAAGATCGGTAACATCCCACGTGTATTGTCCTTCTAGAGCTACAACTTCTTTTGTCATTGCATTATTCCACACTTTTTGTTTTACTGCTTCTTTAAAATTCTTTGGTTCAGTAGTGGCAGTAATAGCTGTGAGATAAGCACGATGGCCTGGAGAAAACTGAGCATCGGAGATAAAATCAGTTAATGGGTAAAAGGGAAGTACCTTGGACCGTAGACGAAGACTGTGAGGTGGTCGATGAGAGAGCGTGATGTGTGATGGGATCAACCTTTGCATTATATGTAACATAATCTTTCAATTTGACGGACTGTGTCTTCGCTCTATGTCCTCTGCCTAAAACTTCTTGGGGTAAAGGCTGATCCAATGCATCGACAACTGAAGATGAGGAATCAGACGAATTTGAAGGCTCGAGATTCGACTAAACCGGAGCTTCTTCTGAGATAACTTCGTTAGTGGGAATAGGAGAAACAGAGGAGTTTATCAAATCAAGAACATTAGTACTCCCCCTGTCGTCTGCCGAGGGTATCCAGTCTTCGTCAATATCAACCAAAACAGTGGCAGGATTGTTATTGTTAGAAGAGCTATGCTGTTCTGCAAATGGGAACATGTCCTCACGAAATACCACATCTCGAGATACTAAGAATTCATTACTTTCGATATCATAAACCTTCCACCCTTTCTTTCCAAAAGGAAAACCAACAAAGACACACAGTCGACTACGTTCTCCAAATTTGTCTTTGTCCCGAGAAGCCTTATGAACATAACATGCAGAACCAAAAACTCGTAACTGATTATAATCCGGCTTAACACCATGTAACATCTCATAAGGGGAACGTCCATTATGAATCGAAGTCGGAGTTCGATTAATTAAATACGCAGCAGTTAAAACAGCCTCTCCCCAAAATTTGATAGGAAGGCTTGCTTGGAACATGATAGCTCGAGAGACATTGAGAATATGTCTGTGTTTTCTTTCTACTCTTCCGTTCTGTTGCGGTGTGCCAACACAACTCGTTTGGTGAAGAATTCCATGGTCTCGGAAGTACGAAGAAAGAACCATAAACTCCGTACCATTATCACTACGCACCATTTTAACAGATTTGTTAAACTGTTTCTCTGTGTAGGCAAAAAATTGTAACAAAACGTCTTTCATCTCTGATTTTGCAAGCAACAAATACGTCCATACTGCCCTAGAAAAGTCATCTACAATTGTCAAGAAGTACACAGCACCACAAGACGATGGAACACGATATGGACCCCAAACATCGACATGAATTAGAGAAAAACATTCCTTTGTTTTATTTAAACTATCATAGAACACCTCACGAGTTTGCTTAGCTCTAAAACAAATATCACAAGGACCAGAGCCAGCTGATTTAGAAGAGTTAGAAAGCGATAAATCTGAAAAGACGGAAAAAGATGGATGTCCCAAACGTCGATGCCACAAAGTTTGATCTGAACCACCAATTGCTTTATGACTCTTAGCAGAGATGATATCCGTAAAATAGTAGACCCCATCACGCTCCTCACCGGCTCCAATCAAAGTCCTCGAAAAACGGTCCTGCAAAACACAAATTGTATCAGTGAATGTTGCAAAACAATTTGTTTGTTTCAAAAGCTTAGCGACAGAAAGCAGAGTGCAGTTTAAGTCGGGGACGTATAACACATCTGTCAAGATGATTTTTGCAGTGAGTTTGAAAACTCCCATACTGGACGCAAAGGTTTTACTACCATCTGCAAACCCAACTGTGCAAGGCAAAATGCTTTTAATATTGGTTAAGAATGACAGATTTCCTGTCATGTGGTGAGATGCCCCGGTATCTAAGATCACGTCACCAAGTTCTTTTGTACCACACAGCTTACCAGATAGCTTATCGGCGTTACTTATTCCAGATTTCTCTTGAATCATCTGTGTGAGTACCTTCCACTGATCAGACGTCAATTCAGGAAACGAAGATGAGTTGGAACTTGTTGCATGTGCGACCATTGCTTTAGAACGACCACGACCTGAATTGTTTGAACCACGACCTCCTCCTCCACGACCACGTGCTCCACCGTTGCGATCAACCCAATCTGGAAATCCAACAATTTGCCAGCAATTACGTTTCTCATGTCCTGATCTTCCACAATGAGAACAAAGCATGTTTCGTGGTTTCAAGATTGAATTCTCTGGATTTGGTTGAGCTGTAGATTTACTTGTTGGTGAAGTCAGCGTTCCTTGAGAATCACGAGAATCACGAAGGGCTAGAAACCCTACTGCATCTTGTTGTTGTTCACGACTACGTGCAGATACGATCCTTTGTTCTTCTCGTATGATTTTATTGTAAATTTCTCCCAATGAAGGAAGTGGGTCCGAGCCAATGATAGCTGTGCAGATTCCACCAAACCTTGCATCGTCTAAGCCCATAACAAATTGATGAATCTTTTCTTGTTCTTTTTCTTTAGCTATAGCTCCCGCAGCTCCACATGAACATACATGAATCGGCTGATAGGCTTGCAATTCTTCCCACAAGGTGGAAAGCTTTCCAAAATAATCCAACACGGATTGACCTTCTTGCCTACACAAGGCTAGTTGTGCCTTTATTTGATGAACTCTTACTGTGTTTCCCACCGAGAAACGCTCCTTTAAGTTTACCCAAAGTTGGTGAGCTTCTGAGATATACGTCACCGTAGATCTCACCTTTGGCTGGATTGAAGCACGAATCCATCCAACGATCATAGAGTTGACTGTTAGCCAATTCTCTAAATCTGGATTTTCTTCTGCAGGTTTCTTCAACGTACCGTTGATGAATCCTATCTTGCGTTTTGCTTGTAACGCGTTGAGCATCTCTGTCGACAACTCATTATAATTATCTCCATTCAACTGAACAGAGGTGATAACTGCTCTAGGATTGTCTGAAGCATACAAAGAATACGGTGAGACTGTCGAGACCTCATCCTTCTTCACGGAAACGTCAGTCATCATGACTTAACAAAAGAACCTTAAGAACTTCTTAAGAACTTACCAACTTGCAAAGAAAACTAAAACAGATTTTGTGTTTAATTGGATCTTTGCTCTGATACCGTGTAGATTTAGATATCGAAGGAACTTGTCTTCATTAACTTCATAAACAAACGTATTTATACAAAGACGAAGGCGGCTATCGTAGGTATGGCTTTACCTCTAAAAGAAACATATCCTTATTACTCGGCATATGTCCTTATCTAAATAGGAAACAATATACAGAAAGAGGAAATATAAGATATATGCCAATAATAGATGAAGGATTTATTTTGATAGCATCGTGCGATTTGGCATCACCAAATCCATTTTCAATAGAGAATGTTGGAAGAAAAAATATTAGAAGACTTGTTCACTCAGATCTTTCTCTTCCAACTCCTGATGGCTAGGTAAGTCAAGAAAAAAATAAAGAGAAACCATTAATATTTTTTTTAGCAAAAAAAATGGAAATCATTTTGTTACTAAACCATTGAGATGAATAATACAGACGTATCGGTATTTGCTAGCTACACATTGGGCTAATGATGAAGATGTGCGCACAGCGCTTCATGTGGTGAAGGTAATGTCATTTTACATACATACAGCCACACATGACATCATATAATAACGAATGCCTTTTATTGGGAATTTGTCATTCTGCAGGGAAGTATAGGGAAATGGGTGAGATGCGATTGGGATATGCCTTATGAGAAAGACATAACGAGTAGTGTGCCGTACCATGCAAAAAATAGCATGAAAGGGTTATATAGATCATTGGTTTACAGTGGCGATCATGACATGATGGTGCCTTTTATTGGAACCGTAGCGTGGATTAGATCTCTAAACTATTCTATCATAGATAAATGGAGGCCATGGTTTGTTAACAATCAAGTTATTGGATACACAAGGACTTACGGCAACAACATGACATTTGCCACTATCAAAGCAAGTCTTTATTTATTTATTTTTGGTTTCCCATGAAACGTTTTTTATTATTATTGTTTTTGTTACTCATGTTTTCGTCGTTACACATTATAATTGCTAAACGTTTTTATAATTGGTTTAATTTTGAAGGGAGGAGGGCACACTGCAGAGTATAAACCAGAGGAGAGCTTCAAAATGTTTCAAAGGTGGATACGTGGCCAATCTCTATGACATAATGATCTCCAATGAATGCAACTTTGGAAAACACAATCAAGTTAACAATCAATTTACTGGATAATTGATCAAAGGGGGCCATGGTTTGTTAAAAATCAAAGGAAGGCATGGTTTGAAAACCGCAACCAATTTAGCAATCTCTATAATATAGTGATCTCTCACCTATACAATGATTGATTAAAGGATCGCCAGCTATATGTGGCTTATTTTTTTTTTGCCAAACTGTAAATATCATTAAAATGAAAACTGGAAACATTACAGTGCAATATCCCAGCTTGTTACCAAGGCAAAAATAATAAAAACATGGTAACAGACAGTAGAACAATACAAAGATCAACAGAGCCAACAGCCCATAAGCTTTTCAAATCTCCTCTGCTGTCTTCTAGCGGTGATGGTGTTACGAACCTGACGATCAATCTCTTTGAAGAGCTGTTCCGGAGCGGTTGACGTGAGGTTAAAGAACCTGTTGTTTCTCTCTTTCCAGATTGCGTAGAGAAGCGTTTGAGCCACTAACTTCCGGAGAGTAGAAGGAGAACCTTTCCTGCTCTTCTTAACCCAAACCATTAACTCATTCCAAGAACTAAAGGTCAGAAGGGAAAGGGTCAATCTTCGTTGAGCTTGGTGCCATAACCAAGCACTGTAATCACAATTCAAGAGTAAGTGATCCCTATCCTCCTCAAGGTTTGAACAGAGACAGCAGGTTGTCGGGATCAGCATACCCCAGGATTCAAGTCGCTTCTTTGTTGGCAAGCGATCAAGGTTTGCGGTCCACATCATAAAAGCATTTTTTGGAATGGCCCCTTTGAACCAAATCGAGGAATACCAGTCCTTTTTAGAGTCTTTCGGTCTTAGTTCCTCCCAAGTTCTCTTTGAGGAAAAACTAGCAGATTGGAGCCCATTTGTCGTCCAGAAGAATTCATCATTCGAGGATGAGAAACTAGGCAAGGAGATTGAAGTTAGATGAATGTGCAAAACCACAGCCTCGTTTGATCTGGCAGGAGCAAGCTTCCAGCCATTTCTGTCACAGGCGTCAGCCACTTTTGCAGTTCGAGGAATCCTAAGCTTACGAGGACCCTGTTCACCAAATAATTTCATTAATGGGCCAAGAGGAGTCCAAAAATCAAACCAGAATCTTGCTTTGCTGCCATTACCAACAGAACATGAGATGAATCTTTCAGCAAGGGAGCGCAGGTTTAACAGAGTTCTCCAGTTCCAAGTGTCTGAGGGACGGCTATCAAGATCCCAAAAACTGTTTTCCTGGAGGTGATGGTGCTTATGCCATGCAACCCAAAGTGAGCCACTGGTGGTGA
The DNA here is from genome assembly GCA_900406495.1 of Sisymbrium altissimum. NCBI lineage: Eukaryota > Viridiplantae > Streptophyta > Magnoliopsida > Brassicales > Brassicaceae > Sisymbrium > Sisymbrium altissimum. The sequence goes on from OVBI01000753.1 coordinate 18,173, forward strand.
ATAAAAGCCAGACAAGCCATAAACACAGAGTTTTGTTCCAGACCAAGAAGCTTCGTAGCCCTAGACCTCCTTCATCCTTAGGTAAGCAGAGCTTAGACCAAGACACTTTTGCAAAAGACGGACCCTCAATCTTACCACTCCAGAGAAATCTAGAACACATCGCCTCTATTTTCTTGATGCATCCTTTTGGGAGAATGAAAGTGGATGTCCAGAAGTTTACGGTCCCTGTGATAACCGCTGAGATGAGTTGGAGCCTACCTGCAAAGGATAGCATCCGAACAGACCAGCTTCTAAACCGAGTGGCAATCTTATCGATGAGGGGGGAATATTCAGAGATTTTAAGCTTACGGTGAAGGAGCGGCAAGCCTAAGTATCGGATGGGGAAAGAACCAATTGGGAATCCGAAGCTGGCTAGCTCATTGGATTCACAATGGTTCAAACCTGAATGGAACAACTGAGTCTTTTCCTGATTCATTTTCAGCCCTGACCAAGACGCAAAGTCGTCTAAGGTTTCACTTATTCCATGTAAAGAACTCGAAGACCCATCAAAAAAGATCATTACATCATCCGCAAACATCAAGTGGGAAATCTCTAGATCAGCAGTGTTGGGATGGTAAAGAATATACCCGGATGAGAATCGGGAATGAAGTAACCTTGAGAACACCTCCATCACTAGAACAAAGAGATAAGGCGATAAAGGGTCGCCTTGGCGAAGGCCTCTTGAGCTTTTGAAGAAACCACTTGTGTCGCCGTTAACCAAAATGGAGAAAGAGCCGGTTGATATACACTGATGGATCCAACTTATAAACTTCTCAGGACAGTTCAAACCACGAAGGGAAGCAATCACAAAGTCCCATCTCACAGAATCAAAAGCTTTGCGAAGATCAACTTTAAGCATAGCTCGCTTATCAATACTTTTCTTATTATACCCGTGAACAATCTCAGAGGCGAGCAAAACGTTCTCAGCCAAAAGCCTACCAGGCATAAATGCAGACTGAGAGTGCGAGATAACAAGAGGAAGGATTAAGCGAAGTCTCGAGCTCAGCAGCTTGGAGATAACCTTATATAAGGTGTTTAAACAAGAGATCGGTCTGAAGTCAGAAGACCTAGTGGCATTAGTAGTCTTGGGGATCAAAACAAGGGTCGTGGCATTCCATTGCTTGAGTAACCTTCCCGAACTGAAGAATTCTTGCACAGCTGCCACAACCTCAGTACCAACCACACTCCAGCAGCCAATGAAGAACTCAGCAGAAAATCCATCAGGACCGCAAGTCTTATTCTTTGGGAGAGTGAAGAACGCATCTCTTATCTCTTCAGGGGAAAAGTCGTTGACCAGAAGCTGCTTTTGGTCATTGGAGCATTTAAAGTTTAGAAGGTTTGAGATATCTTCTTGAATAAACATTGGATCCGAGATAACATTACCAAGAAGGTCAGAGAAGTATTCAAGGCAATGAGCTTGAATCCCCTCTTTAGTGTCATAACGCTCTCCATTTCCACCAATTAGATAGTGAATGTGATTTGCCACCTTTCTTGCAGCCATAATCCTGTGGAAATAGGAAGAGCCGCAGTCTCCCAAACGAATCCAATTTATGCGAGATCTTTGAAGCAGGAAGGCTTGCTCCGCAAAAGCTAGAATCTGCCACTTTTTCTGAGCTACCAGCTCCATTTCACCATTAGACTGAGTCGGATTGGTTAGCATTAGCTTTTGATGGTGAAGGAGCACAGAGTGCGCTTCCTCAGTTCTTTTCTCAAGGTCTGAGTAGTTGGACATACTGAAGCTTCTTATGGCATTTTTCAGACCTTTAAGTTTTTTTGAGACTCGAAACATATCCGATCCAACGACATTCAGAGAGTACCAGGACGAAGTGATCATCGGGAGGAACTCATTGTTCTGGAGCAGGAAGTTGTAGAACTTGAACGAAGATTTTCCTCTCTGAGTAATCAATTCTAATCTCACCCCAGCACAAGCATGGTCTGAAAAGCTGGGCTCATGAAAGAAACCATGAGAAAAGGGGAATAAAGCTTGCCAGTCATCATTGATCAAAATACGGTCGAGTTTCTTGGCAATAGGATTACTTTTCCTTTTATTGCACCAAGTATAAGAACATCCCCGATAAGAGAGATCCGCAAGAGAAGCATTTGACAGACAGTCTCGGAAGATTCTGGTGCTTCGGTCCACATTCTGGTTTAGAGCAGCCGAGTTTTCAGTAGGGTACAGAACTTGATTGAAATCACCCGCAACTGACCAAGCATTCCCCGTAATCTCCACATGAGAGGACAAGCCCACAATCTCTTCCCAAAGGAGCTTGCGAGAAGCCTCGTCATTTGAGGCATAAACAAAGGAAACGAAGAAGTAAGAAGAGTAGATTGGCAGACGTATCTTACAAGTAATCATCTGAAGAGATTTACTTACAATGGAGACTTGAACACTAGGGTGCCAAAGAACCCATATCTTGCCTAAATCCGAAAAGTCATAATTATCCTCAAAAAACCAGCTAGGAAGAACAGAGTTTATAAGCTTCTTCTGCTTTGGCTGCTTCACATGTGTTTCCAAGAGACATCCAAAAATCGGTCTATGCTGCTTAAACCATTTTTTGAAACCCGTACGGTGACCTGATTTATTAAAGCCACGTACATTCCAGCCAAAAAAGTCAACACACATGTGGAATTATTTATGTTTGGGACTCTTGTCCCGGAGAAGCTTCTTCTGCCTCTCTGTCAAAACAGAAACAATAGGAGTATTATCTCCATCGCGGTCCTCATATCCATCGGAGTCGGAAGTTTCAACGTCAGACGAGTCAGATTCAGCAGGCGAGGCGTCGCTAACAGCTTTGATGGGCAGCGTAACAGAGCTTCGAACTTCCTTATTTCTCACTTCCTTTCCTCTGATTGCCGCCGTACTAGATTCGCCCACTTGGAATTTGGAAGCATCGCTTGAAAAGCCCGTTGCTATCTCCACAGCTGAACCTTCTTTCAAGACAAAATCCTTTGACTCTGTAGGGATCTCCACAGCTGAAGCTATATGTGGCTTATTAAAACTTCTTTTTTTGTGTGGAAATTTAACGACTAGTTAAAAGTATTAATATATTGTTAGCGTAATTAAGTCCTCGTGGATCTGAAAGACTGATGATGAAACATAAAAATAATAGTAATCCAAAAGAGGAGAGATAATAGGTTTCTGGTTAAGCATAATGAGAGAGAAAGTAAACCACAAAAAACGAGGAAAAAATGCTACAGCAAGAGTAGGAAAAAGAACCAACGAGCTTAGAACTGGTGCAGCAAAGAGAGGAACAAAGAACCCTAAACCTTGATCGGTTGGTTTTTATTCGATTTGTCTTAGCTGAACCAAATTAATATATCAGTTTAATCGATACCAAACCGAAACACTAGCGCAATTTGCTCGGTTCGGTTCGGTTGTTTTGTCTGGAGGAATGAGGAAACCATCCATATTTAGTCTTTTTTGTTTCTTAAAATGAAATCAAGTCCGTAAAAAGAATCAAGAATGTCTAACGCATGGAAAATGAAGTTGCTCCTTCTGCTTCAACTCCTCCTGTTGACTCAACATGGTGTTGATACAGCCTCTGTTATTAGCTATCTTCCCGGTTTCGAAGGTCCTCTTCCTTTCCACCTTGAAACTGGGTCTGTTTTCTCTTCTTCTTCCTCTGCTTTTCAATATTCATGAATCATGACTAACAATGAAACAATCGAAAATGAGTTAAAAGCTTTGCATCTTTCTTATGAAAAGCTATATCGGTGTTGGTGAAGAAGAGACAGTTAAACTTTTCTACTACTTCATCAAATCAGAGAACAAGCCTGAAGAAGATCCTCTTCTGATTTGGTTAACTGGAGGACCTGCCTGCACTGCTCTCTCTGCTCTTGCTTTCGAGATCGGTAATTTCAAGAGGGAAACAAACTTATAAGATTTGACTTCTAACTGTATACTCTTGTTTTAGCCCTCTTGGTTTAAGTGCAGGGCCGTTGACTTTCAAGACTGAAGGCTACAATGGAGGTTTGCCTTCTCTTGTCTCTACTTCATATTCCTGGACAAAGGTAAATCCATCAGATTGACTACCTCATATTATAATTTAGGCTCGTTTTTGTTGTCTTTTTGCCGTTTATCGGTTTCATGATATTGTTACTTTGATGATTATATCTTAGGTCGCAAGCATAATATTCTTGGATCAACCTGTTGGGACTGGTTTCTCTTACTCAACAACCCCTCTTGCTGATAAGCCTAGTGACACAGGAGAAACAAAACAGACCTATGAGTTTCTTAAAAAGGTTCCAATATTCCATAAATATGTGTTTCTTGAGTCTACGTATATCATAATCTTTTCAATCGTTGTTGTTGTTGTTGCAGTGGTTAGTGGAGCATCCAGAATTTGCCTCAAATCCTCTCTATGTCGGTGGAGATTCTTACGCTGGTATAGTTGTGCCAGCCATTGTTCAACAGATCTCAATAGGTTTGATTTTGCTTTTCTTTCCAATTTCCATATTCTGTTCTTCTTTGGATATAATTTTATTTAGCCGCTTATTACAGTCTTACACATTATGGTTACGCAGGAAATGAACATAGCGATGAACCGATGAATCTTAAGGTTCGTCAGTATTTTCACTACATATTGTTCATCATAATTTAAATAGATTTATAAATCTTGTTTGAAACCTTCATTTATACCGACAGGGTTATGTTCTTGGGAACCCGGCAACAGAACTTGATAAAGATCATAACTCCAAGATTCCATATGCTCATGGAATGGCACTGATCTCTGACGAACTATATGAGGTATATTGAAGTCTTACTTAGTCTCTTCTATACCCAAATGTAAATAGTTTCACTAAAACAGTTTCTTAAAACTCTTGTTTGTAGTCGCTTAGGAGAAGCTGCAAAGGAAATTATGTAAATGTAGACCCTACTAATACACAATGCCTGGAATTGTTGGAAGACTACGATAAGGTAGACAGAGTATAAAAATGCGAATAGCAAAGATGAATTTGGGATTTTTTGGTTGATGATTATGTTGATTGATGACAGTGTGTATCGAGGATAAATGAAGGCTTTATTTTGATATCATTGTGCGATTTGGCATCACCGAATCCATTTTCAATAGAGAATGATGGAAGAAGAAGTCTCAAAAGACTTGTTCAGTCAGATCTTTCTCTTCCAACTCCTGATTGCTACGTAAGCCAAGAAAAAAATAAAGAAAATCTTTGTTTTAGTTATAAAGTACTGGAGATCATGTTGTTATAAACCATAGAGATGAATCATGCAGATGTACCGGTATCTTCTAGCTACGCAGTGGGCTAATGATGAAGATGTACGCAATGCCCTTCATGTGGGGAAAGTATGTCATTTTACATACATACATGTCATCATCTAACAAGGAGTAAAAATTAATCAATCAATGAACGAATGTGAATTTTGCAGGGAAGTATAGGGAAATGGATGAGATGCGATTGGGATATGGCTTATGAGAAAGACATAAAGAGTAGTGTACCGTACCATGCAAACAATAGCATGAAAGGGTTATATAGGTCATTGGTTTACAGTGGCGATCATGACATGATGGTGCCTTTTACTGGAACCGTAGCTTGGATTAGATCTCTAAACTATTCGATCATTGATCAATGGAGGCCATGGTTTGGTAACAATCAAGTTATCGGATACACAAGGACGTACGCCAACAACATGACATTTGCCACTATCAAAGCAAGCGGCTTTTTTTTTTTTTTTTTTAATCTAATGTTTTGTTTTGTATCCGTCGGTACACTTTACAATTGAAAGAGATTTTTTGTAACTGGTTTAATTTTGCAGGGAGGAGGGCACACTGCAGAGTATAAACCATATGAGAGCTTCATGATGTTTCAAAGGTGGATAGGTGGTCAACCTCTGTAACATAGTTAGCTTCAACGAATCCAATTTATAGCTTTTTAAAGATCAAATAATTAACATAAAAGTCATTTATTCTTTTGCATTAACAACCACATTCGACCATTTAAAGTTGTGTTTTTTCTTTCTCTTATATATATCTCCCAGCTATTCATCCAAAGTATTTTTATTGATCAGTTACGTCATAAAGGTCAGGAGGTTGATAGATCTTTGCTATAAGTTACGTTTAAACGGTTCGGTTTTATAGAAAATGTTTTTTTTTTCCAATTTTCTTTCGAACCGAACTTAAACGTGACCATTCGGTTTTCATGCGAACCGAACTTTTACAAAACCATCCAATTTTGGCGGTTTAGCTTTTTCTTGATTCCTTTTAAATAGGGTATGGGTAAAAAAACCACACCGAATCAAACAAAATCAACCGAACCCAAACTGACCCAAACTAAACCAAAATCTGTATCTAAACCATTCGGTTAAAAAAAATTTCAACTTGAATGGTTCAGTTCGGTTTGGTTTAATTATATTAAATATATTATAATTTTGAAAGTAAATCTATATACCTTCTAATTTTAATTTTATATCTAATAGTTTTACTATAATTTATTATATAAAACTTATAATTAAAAAAAAACATAATTTAAAATGTAAACTACTTAAACAGTCTTCAAACAAGAAGTTTGATTATACAAAATATAAAATTTTCATCACTTTTTTTGTCTCTACTTCCATCCAAATCAAATTAAAATTAAACAATTAAATCGAACCGCACAAAAACAGAACCAAACACAAACCAAACACAAACCAATTTCGATTGAGTTCGATTAATTAATGTTTTTATAAAACTGAATAAACTAAACTGAACCGAAACCAAACTAAATCTAAAATCAATCCTGAATATCCACCCCTACTTTAAACCCAACATCTTCTGGGCGCTTTTCTTATTTATTGCTCTTTTTTTCTTCTTCGCTCAACTATTTGCGATTCCACAAAGAAACTGGGCAGCATGATATTTCTTCCCTTCAGTCATCTCTTCCATTTTTTACTTTAGCTTGCTAAAGTATAAAACTATTCTCTTTTTTTTTTTATTCAGCCACGATTCGAGATTCTGCGATTACTGTCAATCAAGAAATCCCAAAAGGAAGCGGTAGAAAAGATTTCAGAATACCATGCTATCTGTAAAGATAACGCATTTTTTCTAAAGAAATACAAATGGTGCTGGGATAACCTATTTAATTCTTGGTTTGATGGCGCTCTTCCTGTTAATCAGTCTTTCGAACTCTTTATCTGAGTATCATTTTCACGCTCGTCTTCAGCCTATCCCATCCTTTTAACTCCAACCCTAGATTACAAACATAAATCGTGAACATCAACTTGCAGTGAACTACCCTGGTTCAACAATTATAAAACAATATTTAACATAAAATATCCTAATACCGTTTACACATTTTTTGTTTCAAATCTTAAGGGATAACAACATGATAATAAACATGCATGAAAAAGCTTTCATGGTAATACCAAGACCAGCATTTATTTATTTATATTTTATTGGCACTCTTGAACATGTAATACGGATACATATATATGGTTTAGTTTTAAGTAGAAACGTTTTGTCTATGGTCACAGATGCAATAGCAGAGATTTGCGCGTTGACTACCAAGCATCGGTTTGTTTGGCTAAGAAAGTGGAATGCGCTTGCCATCGCAGTAGTTGCAAAAGCATTTAGTATCTTTAGAGTCTAAGTCGAATCAGCATTGACCACCTTTTGCGCCTTTTGTTCTCACATATCACAATCATTGTCTTTTCTCTTTGTCTACTCTCGTTCCTTGTGATGCTTGGATTGTTGACAGTAATGCTACTAGTCATGTGTGGTTGGATCTCTCTATGTTCGCTGAATTTAAACGGGTTGAGCACTTGACAGTTTCGTTGCCTAATAGCATTAAGGTTCCTATCATACATATAGGCATTTTGCATCTTTCTGATCGCTTACACTTGTATAATGTTCTGCATATTCCATCCTTTTAATTCAATCTCATTAGTGTTAGCTCATTGCTTCAGTATAATCTTTTCTCTGCTCATTTCTTCCCGGATTGTTGTATTATTCAGGACCTTTCTCTAGGCTTAATGATTGGGAAGTGTAGCTTGTTTCATAATCTCTATGTTTTCACTAAAGCTGAATTAGCCGCTTCCCCTTCTTCTCTCTCCTTTTGTGGATCCTTGGTTGCTGATGATGATCTTTGGCACCACCGCCGTGGTCATCTATCCTCGGCCAAGTTACAGGGCATGTCCTCTACTTTGTCATTGTCCAAAATAGGTTATATTTCTCATTGTTCTGTTTATCTTTTAGCTAAACAACATCGTTTTTCATATGTTTCACATAATCATTTAGCTGATAATACTTTTGATCTTGATCATCTCAATGTGTAGGGTCTTTTTTCAAATGAAACTGTTGAGGGTTTCTGTTATTTTTTTACTATTGTAGATGATTCAACTCGTGTAACTTGGGTTTATCTTTTAAAGAATAAAAGTTCGGTTCAAACTGTTTTCTCTGTTTTTTTTAAACTCTTGTTGAGAATCAGTATAAAACAACTGTTAAAGCCATCCGTTCTGATAATGCTCCAGAATTGAAATTTTTCGATTGACTGTCTTCTAAAGGAATTGTGCATTATTTCTCTTGTGTTTGATACCTCTCAGCAAAATTTTATGGTTGAACGAAAACATCAACATCTTGTGAGTGTAGCTCGTGCCTTACTTTTTCAGTTTAATGTTCCCATTTGTTTTTGGGGTGATTGTGTTCAAATTAATGTCTATTTGATCAATCGTTTGCCATATCCTCTGTTAGATAACAAGTCTCCGTATGAAAAATTGCTTTGCAAGAAACCAGATTATGATTTTCTGCATATCTTTGGCTGTCTTTGCTATGTCTCCACATATCCTAAGTTTAGGACTTAATTTTCTCATCGTGCTAAACCGTCTGTCTTTCTAGGATACCCAGCTGGTTACAAAGGTTATAAAGTTCTTGACCTTGACACGAATGTCATCTCCATTACTCGGAACTTAATTTTTCATGAAAATGTTTATCCTTTCAAGGACTGCATATTGTTCTCCTGCTGCTCATGATTTGTTTCCTCTCTCTATTTTATCTTTACCAATTCCTGGCCTAATGTCTGTCACATCTAATGACATTATTATTCCATCTCATTCGCCTGATGCATCATCTAGTTCCTCTGATAATGTGCATCGTGCATCTTCATCTGATGGCTTACAAACTGTCAATAGCTTGGCTCCTTTAAACTCTTCTAACAACCAGAGGCCTAGGCGCCAGACAAAGGCACCTGGCTATCTTGCTGAGTATCATTGTTCCCTTATGGCTTCCACCATTACTGTAGCACCCACAAACACTTCATATCCTTTATCTTCTGTGCTTTCTTATGATATTCTATCAGTTCCATATCAAAACATCATTCTTTCTATCTCCACTGACTTGGAACCTGAATCTTTTGCGCAAGCCATTAAGTCTGTTTTTTGGACCAACCCGATGAATGAGGAGTTCACAGCTCTTGAGATCAAGCGTACATGGTCTGTTACCTCTTTGCCTCCGGGAAAACATGACATTGGTTGTAAATGGATGTATAAGCTGAAGTACAATGCTTAGTCTTGCATCAAAACAAGGGTGGAGTCTCACTCAGCTTGATGTGTCATATGCCTTTCTCCACGGCGACTTAGATGAGGAGATCTACATGGTTCTTCCTCTTGGTTACATACCTCCGGCTGGTACTGTTCTTCCTCCCAATCCGGTTCTTCGCTTCCACAAATCTCTTTATGGGTTGAAGCAAGCCTCTTGTCAGTGGTATTAAGGTCTCTCCTCTGTGTTCCTTGATGATGGCCTTCCTTCAATCTGACAGTGACAATAATCTTTTTGTCAAATTGGAAGGTACTTCTATCATTTTGGTACTTGTTTATATCGATGATATTGCTATTGCAAGCAATGATGATGCCGTAGCTGCAGCTCTTAAGAAGCTTCTGCAGCAGGAGTTCACTATTAAAGATCTTGGTTCTATGAAGTATTTCTTGGGATTAGAGGTTGTTTGTTCTTCAAAGGGGATATCCGTTTGTTAACGAAAGTATGCACCTAGAAGACACAGGCCTTCTTTCTTGCAAACCAAAGTAACTATGAATTAACATAAACTTAGACGACTACATAAAAAAAAGAGATGGCTGAATAATGAAGAGTTAGACCTGGATATATATATATATATATGTTTAAAGGATAAGATCTGATATAAATCTCTAAATTACGAAAATATTCTTTTCGATTACCCAAAATTTTTTTTTTTTCTTTTCTTATAACCCTATAAATACAATAATGATATTATCTTTCTTTTTCTAAAAGATAAACGTATACGATATGAAAATATTTTTTCCAAATGAGATCAAATATATGCTATATATTTTTCTTTTTAAATACATATATCATTTTTTTAGTTATGGATAATTAATTAAAAACTCGATTTTTAATTTATAATTATCAATTTATTAATTACAAAGACACAATTGTCCTGACTTCCTTTTTATCTCATTAATAACAAAATCGTAATTAGCATTTCAACTCGCAACCAAAAGTTAAAAACGGCTTGAAAATACTAATATAATGTATAATTTTTTTTGCTCGAGTGTCTATACATATATTTTTGTGATAAAACTACACAGTATTTGATATAACTACACATATATTAGTATTTTTGTACTGTTATATTAGCTTTGTCTCAAATTAATACAATTTGAGACCATCGTACAGGTTGCAAAGCTTTAGATCTTAGTCAAGAGGGCGGCATTACAAAGGGGTTGGCCTAGGCATTAGACAACTCATGAGTCTTTTGTACTGACCGAATACTGTGAAAATAGTTGAATGTCATACTATATCAATACTATTAAAAGATAAACAATCATATTAAATTAAATAAAAAATAAATATTTAAAATTATTTAATATTTATATTATTTAAATATATAATGGATGGGTTATGCTTAATTTTTTTACAAGTGATATTCATTACGGATCATTTCATCAAACATAAAACATATTTAAATCAGTGTAAAATAAGTTAAAAATATGAATTGATTCATTGTGATTATAAAAATATTAAAATAAACTCCAATAAACTTAAAAAATTAAGTAGATGAATTATTCTATTTAATATAAAAATCTATACTTCTGTTAAGAAAATTAATAAATTTTAAAATAATATATTTTTTCTCAACACAAAACAGTGTAAATTTACACTAAATAATTATTCTAATAACTATTTTATTAAAAGGAAAATATCATAAATTAGTTTTAAAATTGTGATCATATACTATATCATAATTTAAAATCATAATCTAATTAAAGTAGTTTTTGATTAAAATCAATTTTTTTTAAAAAAATTATTTCTACAAAGTAAAATATGTAAAAACGATAACATATTAAAAATACGATTCAATGATAAATTTAAATTAAATTAAAATGAATATTATGTATATATTAAAAATAAAATTCTTATATATTGTCAAAAATTAATCTTGCGCTTTTAAAGTGGGTCAAATTCTAATTATTATTATAACTGTAAACAAAATTAAGATAATTATTACCTCATGCAAGGCATAGATACTATTCTAGTATTAGTTGAAAAAAATATAACAATATAGTATGGACCACGTTTTGAAAGCAGCTCTATCAATATTTTATTAAGATATCTACTAATAAAAAAAACTTTAAAAAGTATGAAAAGGAGATAGATACCGTATTTGAGAAACCAATAAAACTTTGTGAAAAACTCTAAACAAACTCTAAACCAACAGGTGTTATGTATAATTGGTTTGACTATTTAAAAAGAAACAAAAAAAAAACATAAATAAACTGTATTAAAATAAGCAGTGTTAGCGCTGGAGATGCTCTTATCTAACCGATGCATATGCGCTGGAGATGCTCTTATGTAACCGATGCATATGCACTAAGCCATAGCTGTCTCCTCTGGGTTGTAATTTATTGATATAATAATGACATATATATTGACATGGGACTTGGAGCGCCAAACAGCTAGCCTTTTTAAATATAAAGCCAAACCAGTCCATGTGAATTAGAGATAACCAAATATGAGTATAATCTCTGATTTCACCGACGAAGAAAAAGCAAAGGTTCTTGAGGACCTAACCTGGAATGCTAAGCAAATACAAGACGATCTGTTGAAAGAGATACTCACACTTAACGCAGGAACAGAGTATCTCCAAAACTTCCTTCATGGAAGCGTTTCTAAAGAGCTCTTCAAGAAGAACTTACCAATAGTCACCTATAAAGATGTAAAACCTTATATCGATCGTGTCGCGAATGGAGAGATATCGAATATAATATCGGCCCTACCGACTACACATTTCTTCATAAGGTAATATATATTTTTTTCTTCTTCATAAGGTAATATAAGAGCTACCTTGCCCTAGAGTGTATTGGCTTTTATGGTATTGGTAATGGTGTATATAAAAATAATTGGTTGAAACTGTTGTTATAGTTCGGGAACTTCTGGAGGAGAAAACAAAACGATACCATCGAATAACAAAATTTTGGAAATACATACATTCACCAATGATCTTCTCGAGCACATTATAAGCAAGTAAGTACATAGCGTTTTACTCTATATGTTGATACTAAAAATCAAATATGCATTCATTAATGATCTTCTCGTGCACGTTATAAACGAGTACATAGCGTTTTTTTTTTTTTTTTTTGAATACGTAGCATTTTATAGTAACGAGTAGCATTTTCTGGATGAAATATCTATTATTTATTATTTATTTATAATATTTAATTGTCGTCTAATTAAATTTTAAATCAAAATTTTTTAAAATTTGATTTTTAATTTATATACTTTTTATAAAATATTTTGAACATAATTTTATAGTAGACATTGTTTTAATGTGATGTGTTTATAATTAAAAATCAGTAAATTTTTCTTAGAATAATATAAAAGATTTTATTTTTAAAAAATATAAAAAAGAAAATTTCATTGATTTTCTTGTATTGCTATTTCTAAATATGTAAATTTATCTAATTAGGATTTCATTTAATGATGATTTGATGATATGTAATTGCAACAAGTTTTCATATATGACAAAAATTGAAATAAATTATAATGCAAAAGTAATAAATATGTTTGTAAGTAAATAAACATGAAATATAATTTTTTATAATAAAATAAGTAAATAACTTGATTAATATTTTACATGCTTATATGTTTTTTTGATGAATTAACAAAATAACAATTCTTATAATAGGTTAAATTTCAATTATTTTTTAAATAAGTATAAAAATAATAACTCATAGATACTTGAATTTATCATTTTATTGTAATAGATTAAATTATGCATATATTCGATGATATAAGATACTAAAAGAGTTTTAAGGTTTTCTTTTATACAAAAATTAACAACTTTATATTAAAAACAAAATATATTTGATCTTTGTAAACATGCATATTCTGTAGTATTTATAAGATCGGTTAAGTTTTTTTTTCTATTAATAATACTGGAGTTTCCAAAGTAAAAGAAAATTGTATAATTAATATGTTCTCTTCCTATATAATGAAACAAATGGAGTATATTTATTTCAATAAATATATATGATGTATTTAATGTATTTTTATATATGTAAGTATATATGAAATATTTACTGACATATATTGTAATTACTCTAATAATGTAAACCTAATTATAAAGTAAATTTTAAAATGGATATGGTAATGATATATCAACATAGCATACATATAAATAACATACAAGGATAATGTTTTTCTTTGAAAATGCTTCTTAAATAATATATAAGAAATGTTGATACTAAAATTCAGATATGATTGATGAATGATGATACTAGGGCTGTTTGGTTCTTTTAAGGCTGTAAAAAATTGAAAGACTTTAAAGAGATTTTTTGCTAAGCATAATTTAGAGGCTTTAAAATTATCTCCAACCATACTGCATTCCTTATTCTATTCTATTTCATTTTCAATTATAAAATAGAGTAAAAAATGAGATTATTCTATATATGAAATAAAAAATAGGATTATTCCTTTTTTGTTCATTGCTCTATTTTTAGAGTAAAAAATAATTATGATTGAAATAAAACTCAATTCCAATTTGGAATAAAGAATGCAATTTTACATTGGAAATTAATGCTCTGACAAGTTTAAAACTTTTACGGCCTTACTTTTAATTTTATTCTAGTTTTTTTAAGGTCATGCTAGGTAGGCTTTACATGCTTTAAAGATACAAAAATACATTAACTTAAATTATTTATTATCTTTCTTCAGCCCTCAACAATATTTAAAGTTTTTTAAGTTTATCTATTAATTATTACTTATAAATTTTTATTGATTAATTATTATTCTTTTTTTTTTTTAAAAAAAAAGAAGATCTCTACAATTAAATAAAAAATATATATATATTTGATATGTTGTATTTGTTGAAAAAAGATCAAATTTAGTAAAAATCCGTATTATCAAAATTTATCACATGAATAAAAATGAAAATATGTTTACACATAGGATGATTTTGTTCACTTCTTGATCAAGTTTTTTATTAGTAAACCAAAACATAAAATAATAATTATAGTCTAGATTTTTTATATGTTTTTATCTAATTCATTTTTATGATTTGATATGTTTGAATGATTATTTTGGAATTGAGAATCATTTTAAAAAAATAGTTTTATCTTCACGTGTTATTAACATGTATGTCATGATGATGTATCATCACCACAAACCTTCTTATTTTCATTATATAATTAGACTCAAATTACTATAATAACTACAAATTGTATTATTCATAATTTGGTTCAAAAATCAAATATTTTTATTAAACTAATAATATAATTAATTACTAATCTGAAAAAAATCTCATGTTTCCATATATAAAAACCATAAAGTTAATAAATAATTTAATAATAAATATCTGATATTCGATTATATCATATTGAATTTTTGAATCACTTAAATTTCTCCATCATCTTTGTTTAATTTTAGTTTTTTTGCTAAAAAATTGAATTATCATATCAAATATATAATATAGAAATCTATTTTTTTTGCATAAGCTATAATTCAAATTTAAAATGCAAATATGAATTACTAAAACTATTAAAATTCCACTTTGTATCATCAAATCATTATTAAATTGTTCTCAATGAGATAAATTCACATGTTTAGAAAACTGTAATACAAAATATCTATTTAAATTTATTTTTGATTAAACTCTTTTATATAATATTATATTAAATATTTTATTAATTATAATTCACAAACCTATAAAATTGAACACTATTTCTTACATAATTATGTTTTTCATATTTTAGAAAACTTTTAAACACCAAAAAACTTAAAATTTTCTGATTGATAATATAATTTTAAACTAAATGTTATAAATAACTAATAAATATTTTATTTTGTGCCGGGTTGGGTGCTGTTTATCAGTAATTCTTAATAATGTGTAATTTTTGAAGTAATAAACACAGTTTCTATAATTTACATTACCAATCAAATTTTTACTAATTTATAGTCAAAAAGTAACAGTCACATAATTTACAATGAAAATCTTTGTAACCAAAATTCTTAAGTCAAAATCTAAAGTAACAGCCATTAACAAATAGTTCCACTGTTTTTTTCTTTTTTAATAAAACTAAAGATACTTTAACTATTTGGTTGCGGGTTTCACTCAATTATTGATTCAAATATTAGTTTGGGGAAAAACAATTTTGCAAAAAAAAAAAATTGCTAACCCTAAGAAACAGACTTACTAAAGATGGTAATTAAATTCACTAAACAGCGAGAAACACAGGATAGTCAGCTGTAGGTTTTGGCCTAATCATTTATCCCATAGTTGGTTTGTGCAAATTCATTGCCAAATGATTTTATAACTAAAATATCATGATATTAAAGTTCATTTATCCGTGAAAAACTCATTGCCATAATACTTTGGCGCGAACCGGGTATATACTTTGGTGATAAATATTTATTTAAGATTTGTTTATGTTCTGTTTAGGCACGTAAAAGGTGTGGAGAAAGGAAAGGGGTTGACGTTTTCTTTAACAGGCATCGAGTCCAAAACTCCCGGTGGCTTGCCCATTGATGCCGGAACAAGCTGGTACTTAAAGAGCGACAATTTCAAGAATCGACCATCGAATTGGTATTACTCTTATACGAGCCCTGATGAAGTTATGTTCGGCAGTGACATCAAGCAAAATCTTTATTGCCATTTGCTATGTGGTCTTGTCCAAAGAGACGAGGTAGTGAGAATTGGTACCACATACGCTTCAGGTACGATCCGAGTAATCAAGGTTCTTGAAGATTCCTGGAAGGAGTTGTGTTCCAATATCCGATCAGGTCATCTCAGCGATTGGATCACCGATTCTGGTTGTCGAAACTCCGTATCTATGGTTCTTGGAGGTCAGCCCCGTCCGGAATTATCAGACACCATTGAAAAGATCTGCAGCCAAAAGTCTTGGGAAGGTATAATAAAAATACTATGGCCACAAACCAAATACATTGAAGCTATTGTTACAGGTTCAATGGCAAAATATGTTCCTTCATTGAAATATTACTGCAGCGACCTGCCTCTTGTTTCAACAATTTACGCTTCTTCCGAGTCAATCTTCGGTATTAATATCGATCCTTTGTGTAAACCTGAAGACGTCTCTTACACGCTCTTGCCCAACATATCTTACTTTGAGTTCATACCAGTGGAGGGAGGCAGTGGTGATGCTGTGGATCTCGCAGATGTCAAACTCGGGTGTTCTTACCAACTACTGGTAACAACTTTATGGGGTTTGTATAGAATGAGAATCGGAGATATTGTAAGGGTGACTGGATTCTACAACAAGGCACCTCAATTTAGGCTTGTAGGAAGAGAGAACGTGTTGTTAAGCATTGATACGGACCGGACAAATGAGGAATACTTGTTTAAGGCGGTCGATCGATTAAAGCTGGTTCTTGACTCAGCAGATCTAAGGCTTGTAGATTTCACCAGCTATGCTGATATATCCAGTAAGCCGGGTCACTATGTGATTTATTTGGAAATAAAGGCTATTAAGGAAGACGTTGAAGGCCTTGAGTTCAACGACAAGACATTCTTGGAGTGTTGTTGTGTAATGGAGGATGCGCTTGACGATGAATACAAGTACTGTCGGTCTAACGAATTTGTCGGGCCTCTCGAGATAAGAGTAGTGAATTATGGGACATTCGATTCTCTTCTGAACTTGTTCATCTCAAAGGGTACTTCGATTAATCAATACAAGACTCCCACATGCATCACATCTGAAAAGGGCTTACAAGTATTGGAGACAAATGTGGTTGCTCGATTCTTCAGTACTCTAAGTATACCTCGTGTTGCTTAGCTCATGTAAGAGGTCCAAGAAATTGTGACAGTTTGTTTTATTTGTATTATTATGTTTTGTTTTTTCTTATTATCTTTGAGACTATTTTCTTATTGCTTCACTGATAACATACTGGATTTGGATTAACAACTCTATGCTTTAAGAATTTTCAGAATTATTGTCCTTAGTTGTTTCTCTTTCTTTTTAGCAATTAAAAAACAGAGGTTGAGAGATTCTTCACTTCACTGAGCTTTGTGAATTCAATTGAATTTCAGTTGTTAGTTACATACAATGGTAGTAATCTAAAATTATAAAAATCTTTGAAAACAAAATTTGCAAAAGGAGGAAGGGGAATACAAGTATTTTAAGGAAGGTAGTTCCATGTTTTCTCTAAAACAACCTATTAAAAAAGACGTTCCAACAAATAGTAACACAAACCAAGAAGAAATAAAAAACATAAACTTGCTATATCATGTTTGTCTAGTCCTGTTTGTATGAGAAGAGACATATTTCGAAAGAACACTCTTTCACAATTCAAAACATAAATTAGTTATCTCATTCGCATGAGCAAATCTGGGATCACAACTTTTTCCGTAGAAGCATCATCTTCACTTCGCCGTCAAGATCTATGCTTAACTACTACTTCTCTCCCCCATTCTTCTTTTTTCTTTTTCTTCTTCTCTGATTTGTGCCGATCTTCTGTTCTCGAGCTCTCTTCCTTCTGCACTATTAGATTTGGATTCCTCTCGCATTTGTCTTTCTCTTTTCCCTTGTGCTTCGTCAGAAGAGTGCTCTGGACCGCTCGGCACAAAGATTCTTCGTCAGAAGAAAGCTCTGGTTTGTTTTTATTACGGAAGTGATTCCTGATTCATCTCCCTCGTCCTCGTCCAGTTTCACAACTACATGCCTCAGTTTAAGATGTTTCGCCTTGCTATTGGGGTTAAGCTGATCTATGGATATCTCTCTCTTGCTAAATCAAAACCCGGAGGATAATCGCTTGGTGTGCCATTGCTGTCCGGATCGTTCTTCTCAGACGTAAGATAATACATGCCATGGCGTTTGCGGACCGAGCAGCTGCGGATAATATTGGGTGCACCAGCGGAAGCTACTTTATCTTTGCTAGCTGAACACAGCTGCGGATAATATTGGGTGCAAGAACAAGTTACCAAGAAATGCAGGATCAATGAGGAGTGGCCAAAAAATACAAATTAGCTGCGGTCTAGCATCTCTGACCCTCACCAATATCAATCAACTGATGCTCAATCTCTTCCCCTCTTTGACAGTGTGGGATTCTAGTCATATGATTGGGTTTTTTAAGCTCTTGGCTTAGTATGATATTTTTTGCTTTAGGTTCAAGTAGTAAAACCTACAGATTTGTTTTTGGGTATTCTCAAAAGCTACATAATAATCAAAGTTGCACATTTTTATATATTTTGTGTCTAAATTTTGAATATGAGATTTGAATTATATCCCAACAATATTACTCTCAAACCAAAAGCTACACAAATCCTTGACCTCTAACATCCACGTAAAACTTGACACCATCTTGTAATGATGTACTCACCAACAAAACTCTTTACCTACCATATGGTGACCCATGGCTGCCTACAAAGTGCCAAGTTTGTGGTAAATGGGGTGACAAAGAAGAAGTGTGTAACAAATAAGAAGGAGGTTTTTGGCAACTGATGTTACTAGTTTTTCATAGATTTTAAGTATGTTTTTTTAATCATTTTTTATTATTTTAGCTGCATTTAGGTATGTTTAGGCTTGCATTTGTGTAAATTATCTCAATCAGGTCTTAGAGTGGTTATCTTGTGGATTTGGAGTGAATGGAGAGGAGTTAAGTCAAGAAAAAATGGAGAAAGCATCCAAAACGCTGGCAGCGACGTGATCTGGCTAGGCGATTTGGGTTGCCACAGAGTAAGCGCTGGCAGCGATGTGATCCAGCGAGGTGATGTGGGTTGCCACGTTTTATACAAGTTTTCACCGTGCCGCCAGCGACATGATCCAGCGAGGTAATCACCCCACCATGACTTGAAATTTGCTGGCGGGGTAATATAGCGAGGCGATTTGGGTTGCTATCGTGCGCGCGACCTTTGACCATTTTTGACTTTTTGCCTTTTCCTCCTTTCCTTATTGGGTTGGGTCCAGCTTTTTGGGCCTAACCTAATTTATTTTAAGTTACTATAAATAGGTTTTAACCTAATTTTAGAGGACATCTTGGATCTTTTGTGAAAAACCTAAAACCTTTGGTTTATTCTCTTAATCTGAGACAAGTTTCTCTTTGCTTTTTGTTAATCTTTCTTTTCCTCTTGTTTAATCTTACTATTCTTATGATTATGCATCTAACCATTATGGGTTTATGTATTTTCATGATGATTAGTGAGTAATTTCCTTATTTAGGCTCATGGATTAGGTAGATTAAGGGTGATTAAGAGGTGATTATGGTTTGCTAGTGTTTATTTGTTTGATTCCTTCTCTTTTGATTGTTCTTAATGCTAGATTAGAGCTAAAATCTCTATTTTTAGATCTTAGGGTTCATCATACCTAGAAGGTGTTTAATGAAATTCCTGAACCAAATCAATTGAGTGCTTTTCATGCTAGCCAATGAGAGTTGATGCTAGGGTGTTTTGTTTGCATGATTAGGCTTGATCTAATGCATGTTTACCTTGATTTAGTCCAATGAGAGTTGATGATTGATCTTGGTTTGCATAGGTTCATTGCATGAGAATGTCCTGAATTACCATTGTCCCTATTGCTTAGGAAGATTCTTAATTGTGTTTAGCATTCCATAGTTACCATTTAATCACCTAGATGTCATTGACCTTGATCCATGAGTCTAATATTTCTTTAGTTGATTGAATTCATTTGTTTGTGATTGCTTGCTCTGTTTTTAATCTTCATTTGTTCATTACTTATTTGAGTCTTTTCTCTTTTGTTTACTTGAAAGTATTGGTTGAATTAATATCATAATATGATTGCATTTAGATTAGACATTCATCTTGCATCTCTAGTATGTTGGTTTGTTCCCAAGTTGGATTGATACCTTACTACAAGGTGATTGAACAGGAGAAAATCATGTTATCACGGGCTGTGATCACCCGCTGGAGGAAACCGCTGTAGTTATGCCCATGGTTGATCGTGGACCGCTGGGGAAGGCCGCTGGGAATGGAAAACCCCTGCATATCGCAAGCGGGTTATTTCTCTTCGGTTTGTCCGGCCACTGTGGTTACGCCAGCGGGCTTCAGGTAACCGCTGTGGCTGAGCGCTGTGAGCAGCTCGGCTTGCTCCTTGTTTAAACTCTCCCTTTTTACCTCCAATCATACCCAAATGCTCCTCAAATCCTTAAGTAACCATTCCACCACCTAAGAGAGATAAAAACACACAAATGCAACCTATATACATCTAAATGCAGTGAAAATGGCCACAAAGTAGCAAGAAAACACGATCAAAACCTATCAAAATCAGTAAACATCAACTCCTCTAAACTTATCTTTTGCTTACCCTCAAGCAAAGCTAGTCAAAGAATGAGAGAGAGGTTTGAAGGTGGGAGCTCAGATCCACAAATGCCAACAAATGAAATCAAATTGAATGTTCTAGTTCTTGGTTCTAAAATGCACTTGAAACCAAACCTACTGCAAAAGAGTTAGCCATGCTCATCATAACAAGAAAATCATCCCAAGGTATCACCTAACACAAGCAGTTCAAGTATTTCACTCCTTTAATATTCATTAAGTTCAAACCATGGATCACATTCATGCAAACAAAAATTAGCTCATTTGGCTTAAAGCAGATGGTATTGAGATAAAAATGACCTCAATCAAGGGGCTCAATTCAAATCAAGGGATCTCTCAAGAAGGACTGAACTTTGACATAATGTTAAAGGTAAACGACAAGTGATGCATACAAGACTAGATTTTCATCTACCCTAACACCCTAAATGTGACACCTATTTCAACTTAAACTCAGCCCAAAGTTCACCTAGTCTACACTTTCTCAACCATTAAAGCTGATTGGCATAGCTCAATCACTAGGCTTTTTTTTTTAACCATTAGCTCTTTTCACTCTATAAGAAAATCTCGCTCTTTATTTTTTTACTTTTCAATTGGTCTCTTTGGGCTATTTTACTTTACTTTTCTTTTTTTTTTCTTTTTTAGACAGAGACTTCCTAACACAAATTCAAACTTAGAGGTTCACTATGCAAACACTAGCCAGCCAAATCAACTGTTTCCCACTTTTTCTATCTTTTTTAAACTTCTTGAACTTTTAGCAAATATGCACAAAACACCCAAATCTCAGCTTAACCACCCTAAACCTATGCCAAGCTCAAAAATGAGAGAGCTGGATCTACATGAAAGCCTAGATATGCCGTCCCAAATCCTAACACTTTATGCTAAGTTCAATCAAGGAAAAGGCCTCACAATCACATAAGAATAACTCTAGCTTGAAGGAAGGTTTAGTTGAGGGTGTGGTGATCTACTTGGACTAACAAGAGAGTGGTAAAAAGGGGAAAGAAAGCCACAAGTATGTATATGGTATCCATGAGCTTCATCAAGTGCACAAGCATGATAATTCAATGTCAAGATTAACGGTTCAAATAAATAGGGTGAAAAACAATCCATACAAGCTTCAGCTAAACCAAGGAAATTAAAACTGTTGATCCAAGCATGGTTCATCCTTACTTTTAAGCTAGCAATCAAATGCATCAAATAACCACTAACTAGAGCACCAACTTCATTCCAAATGCCAACACTCTACAAGGAAATGTCATCATTTCTCCCTATGCATATGAATGGAAATGCAGTCGTAGATGAAATAATAGCTAGACTCAATCCTAAAAAGCAGAACAAATATGAAGTTTCATGCATTTTTTTGGATTTTTAAAATATTTCTAACTTTTTTTGGGTTTTTATGAAAACTTAATTATATACAATGCAAATGAGACTCAAGAAGAAAACAAAACAGAAAAAAAAAAGTCAAATAGTTTGTCCCTCCCTCAAACTTAATTCACACTATCCCAGTGGGAAAGAAAAATGAAGGAGAAACCCAGAAAAAAAAAAAGAATATGTACAAGAAAAGCGGTGAAAAGGTACCTCAGAACTCGGTGGAAGGTAGAGACTCCTCGGAGTCTCCCAAGGACAGTGACTCCTTGCTTGATTCGGGAGATGGCGTCGGTATGTGTCTCTTCGCTGCTCTCCTGCGCTCATAGGCTGACGCTCGTGAAAGCCCGAGTCCTAGTGCAGAACCATCACCTCCATGGTAAGAGTGCCTCTGTGTTGTACTAGTCCATGAACTTCTTCCATCTGGTGATCTCGTGAGGTTCCTGAGGTGTGTCCTGGAGTGTGGAAACCACGACCATCACTGAACCCGAAAATGGAACCAAGCTCTGTGAAACCCATCCGGTAATCTTCTCTGTGAACTGTGCAGGCAATGTAACCAAAATCCTCCACTGGTGACGGATGTTTGCTGTCGCACTTCCCAACTTGTAAAGAAGCCAAGAACTAGCTTGCAACGTCTCTGTGAACTGGGTAAGACATGTCAAGAAGTCTCTCAAGGGCCACACCCCGGAGAATAGCACGCACATCTCGTAATAGCCTTAGGGTCTGAAGGGTGTTTGAATATGGGAATCGTGTTGAGGTCTATGGCATGTTGATCAATGTGAGGTACAGCTGAGTGTATGTTGGAGGTACCAAGTCCCTGCCTCTTGCCTTCTTTGCACCTGTTCTGTGGGCTTGCCTGACATGAGGTTCTCTTCGTTCCTCTTCCTCACAGAACTGATCATTTTTGCTACTTTTTGCGGTTCGTGTCACCCCGCTGGAGAAGGCCGCTGGGTGCTCCGAGAAAAGCTGAAAACACCCCCAAACTTGGTTCTCACAGCCTTGACTTTGATGCACAACCTAAAAATGTCTAGAGAGACACAAAACTCACAAAATAGAAAAAAGAAAATGTTAAATTGAAGTTATTTACAAAGGATACTCATAGGACTTCCTCCCAAGTGTGCTTGTTTAAAGTCACTAAGCTTGACTCTCCCATAGGCTGGAGTTGGGTCTGAGAGGGCTACTGAACCTCCCTCGTCAATGGTGTCATCTGCTAAATAGGGCTTTAGCCTTTGGCCATTCACTGTGAACTCCTCACCAGCTTTGTTCAGAAAGACTATAGTTCCATAATGCCTCACTTCCTTGATGGGCCACTCCACGTGGATTTGAGTTTTCCTGGGAACAACTTGAGTCTAGAGTTGAAGAGAAGAACTGAATCTCGTTCCTGAAGTTCCTGGAAAGAATCTTCTTGTCATGAAAGGCTTTGTTTCTTTCCTTGTAAATTCAGGAGCTTTCATTAGCATCCAACCTGATTTCATGCAGCTCATTTAGTTGGATTAACCTCCTCTCCTTAGCAGTCTTAATATCATAGTTTAGAAGCTTCACAACCCAAAGTGCATTGTACTCCAGCTCCACAGAAAGATAACAAGCTTTCCCATAGATTAAGTTGTATGGAGTGGTTCCCGAAGGAGTCTTGAAAGCTGTTCTGGAAGCCCACAGAGCATCATCAAGCTTCACTGCACAATCTTTCCTTGTTACACCCACTGTCTTCTCTAGGATAACATTGATCTGCCTATTGGACACTTCCACTTGACCATTGGTGTGAGGATGGTAAGGTGTTGACACCTTGTGCTTAACTCCATACTTTTTCATGAGGCTTTCAAACACTTTTTTTTTTTTATGAAATGAGTGCCTCCATCACTGATTACTACTCTTGGCACCCCAAATCTTGGGAAGATGATGTTCTTGAAGAGTTTCAGCACCACTCTTGCATCGTTGGTAGGGCTTGCCACTGCCTCAACCCACTTGGACACATAGTCTGGAAGTCTTCATAGATGACTTCTCCGTGTATGACTCTTCTTTTCCTATTTATTTGTCAAACTTGTGCAGGGTACTTAGGAGGTGTGAGGAGACTAACTTGGCGCTGAACTGGGAGAAATGCCACTTCATGGTGAAGTAGGGGATTGTGTTGGGACACAAGATCTCAGAGTAGGGGATTGAGGTTGAAGGTAAGATAGAAGTGATGGTCAGCTTAGAGCCACCTACAAATGTGAAGAGGATCAGAAGTTTCTTGGGCCATGCTGGTTTCTACAGAAGGTTCATCAAAGAATTTTCCAAGATAGCCAGGCCTTTCACAAAACTGCTCTGCAAGGATGCAGTCTTTCACTTTGATGGGAAATGCTTGGAAGCTTTCCAAAGGATCAAGAATGAGTTGATCAATGCCCCTGTAGTCCAAGCACCATACTTGAGTCTCCCTTTTAAACTTATGTGTGATGCCAGTGACTATGCAGTATGAGCAGTTCTAGGGCAAGGACAAGAAGCTACATGTGATCTACTATGCCAGTAGGACACTGGATGAAGCTTAAGTCAAGTATTCCACCACTGAGAAGGAATTGCTTGCAATTGTCTTTGCATTTGAAAAGTTCAGATCATATTTGGTAGGCTCAAGGGTGACAGTTTACACATACAATGCAGCCCTGAGACACTTATTTATCGAGAAGGATGCCAAGCCTAAACCATTGAGATGTATCATGTTGCTTCAAGAGTTTGATTTGTAGATCAAAGACAAATCAGGAGTGGAGAATGGTGTAACTGATCATCTGTCAAGGTTTAAAATTGAAGATCATATCCCAATTGATGACTCTCTCCCTGAGAAACAGCTTATGGCCATCAATGCTGCGCTTGAACCTGTTGAGGCTGCTAAGAATTGAAAGAAGCTGAGAAGGTAGAAGAGAAGTTCCCATGGTATGCAGATATAGTTAACTATTTAGCTAGTAGTATGGAGCCTTTGAAGCTGGAAGGATATCAGAGGAAGAAGTTCTTCAAAGATATTATAAGGTTCTATTGGGATGATCATTATTTCTATACTCTCTGCAAATACCAGCTGTATAGAAGATGTGTAGCAGAAGAGAAAGTGGAAAGCATTCTACAACACTGTCAGAGCTCAGCCTATGGAGGGCATTTTGCAACATTCAAGATAGTGGCAAAGGTGCTTCAAACGGGTTTCTGTTGGCCAAGTCTGTGGAATGACACACACAACTTCATCAAAAGGTGTGACCCTTGCCAAATGAAGGAAATTATCAGCAAAATGAATGAGATGCCTCATAACCCCATTCTTGAAGTAGAGATCTTTGATGTGTTGGGAATTGACTTTATGGGACCCTTTTCCTCATCCTAAATGAATGGATACATCTTACAGAAATTTCTGTGGACTATGTGTCCTATGGGTTGAGGCAGTGGCAAGCACTACCAATGATGCAAGAGTGGTGCTGAAACTGTTCAAGAACATCATCTTCCCAATGGGGTGCCAAGAGTAGTAATCAGTGATAGAGGCACCCATTTCATAAATAAGGTGTCTGAAAGCCTCATGAAAAAGTATGGAATTAATCACAATGTGTCAACACCCACCATCCTCAGTCCAATGGTCAAGTGGAAATGTCCAATATGCATATTAAGGCTATCATAAAGAAGACAGTGGGTGTAACAAGGAAGGATTGAGCAATGAAGCTTGATGATGCTTTGTGGGCTTACATAACAGCTTTCAAGACTCTTTTGGGAACCACTCCATACAACTTAATATATGGAAAAGCTTTTCATCTTCATGTGGAGCTGGAGTACAAGGCACTTTGGACTGTGAAGTTTCTGAACTATAATATTAAGAGTGCTAAGGAGAGGAGGCTAATCCAACTAACTGCGCTAGATGAAATCAGGTTGGATGCTTATGAAAGCTCTAGAATTTACAAGGAAAGAACCAAAGCCTTTCATGACAAGAAGATCCTTCCAGGGACTTCAAGGAAGGAGATTCAGTTCTGCTCTTCAACTCCAGACTCAAGCTGTTCCCAGGAAAACTCAAATCTAGGTGGAGTGGCCCTTTCAAGATCAAGGAGGTGAGGCATTATGGAATTGTAGTCTTACTGAACAAAGCTGGTGATGAGTTCACAGTGAATTGGCAAAAGCTGAAGTCTTATTTGGCAGATGACACCATTGAGGAGGGAGGTTCAATAGCCCTCTCAGACCCAACTCCAGCCTAAAGCTATGGGAGAATCAAGCTTAGTGACTTTAAACAAGCTCACTTGGCAGGAAATCCCATGAGTATCCTTTGTAAATAGCTTCGATTTATCATTTTCTTCTTTCTATTTTGTGAGTTTTGTGTCTTTCTAAACATTTTTTAGGTTGTGAATCAAAGTCAAGGCTGTGAGAACCGAGTTTGGGGGTGTTTTCAGCTTTTCTCGGAGCACCCAGCGGCCTTCTCCAGCGGGGTGACACGAACCGCTGGCTTCTATTCAACCCAGCGGTTGACTCCAGCGGGTGGACGACGACCGCCGGCATGATTACAGCGGTTTCCTGTGTCGTCCTGAGGCAAACCGCTTACGACCTGAACTCGAGACCAACCGAGCGGTTGACCCCAGCGGGTAACGGTGATCCGCCGACGTGACTACACCGGTCTCTTACCGCGGGCAATCACCAGCCACCCGATACTTTCAACGCCAGCGGCCAGCTCCAGCGGGTGACCTCAAACCGCTGTGATGCCTAGGTTCAACATGCTAAGGGAAAGTAGGATATCAAGGGCACTAAGAAAAATAGATGACCAGCCACCTCACAAGGTCAGTCCCATTGCATTCTAATGCGAGCTATGAGAAGCCAGTCAGCTAGAGAAGGCCAGAGAAAAAGAAAGGGTATTTCTGCAGAGAGTAGCACAAGGGATCAGTTTCGTGAGGAAGAGGAACTAAGAGAACCTCATATCAGGCAAGCCCGCTGAACAGGTGCAAAGAAGGCAAGAGGCAGGGAATTAGTACCTCTAACATACACTCAGCTGTACTGCACCTTGATCAACATGCCATGGACCTCAACACGATTTCTAGATTCAGAAACCCTTCGGAGCCTAGGGCTATTACGCGATGTGCGTGCCATTCTCCAGGGTATGGACCTTGAGAGACTTCTTGACATGGCTTACCCAGTTCACAGAGACGTTACAAGCTAGTTCTTGGCTTCTTTACAAGTTGGGAAGCAGGACAGCAAACATCTGTCACCAGAGGAGGCTTTTGGCTACATTACCTTCATAGTTCACAGAGAATATTACCGGATGGGTTTCACAGAGCATGGTTCTATTTTCGGGTTCAGTGATGGTCGTGGTTTTCACTCTCCAGGAGATGGGGACATAGCACACTTCTTATGGCAAGAGATTGCGGGAAACTACCAGACAGGAAGCAACAAGAACGCACACATCAGGCATCCAGCAATACGGTATGTGCATAAGATCCTAGCCCATTTTTGCACGACGTGAGAATGGAGGAGTCAATGAGGAGGAGCTGAGACTTCTAGTAATGGGGATTGGACATCTGCTCAATGACCCAATCACTACAGACCCCAGTTATAACATTGGCCTCACTGGATACTTCACAGCACGACTTCTTTACTATCACGACTGGGCTTGGATTCACAGGGATAGGAATCCTCAGCTGAGCTTTGGAGGTTTGATCACCCACATCTTATCAGCCATGAACATCGACTTGGAACCAGTAACAGCCGGGATTGAGCGAGTTGATATCCCCCAGCTAGCAAGGACAAAATTCCTAAAAAGACGACTATGGGACAGATATGTCTACTTCTTCTCAGTCCCGCCAGAGGAGCAGTGTCTGATTCTGCTCTCCTACGATGCTCTCACGGACATATCAGTCAGAAATAATGTCCCCTTCCTCCCAAACCCGCACCACCACTTCCATGCCTCTATAGAACCACTTGAAGCAATCAGCTTAACATATAAGCGAAGGGCATTAGAAAATGCACATGGAGGAGAAGTATCTGGCAGCGCTGCAGCTGGTAGCCCACCGAGTCCGATCTATGGTAGCAGCCGCTACCACTTTCACCCCACATCCATAGGCATACCTGATGGACCATTCCGAGAGGCCCATAAGCATATTCGTCAGCTCCAGCGGTGGAGTAAGTGGCAGGACAGGACAATAGGGAAGTTGGTGAGTTCAGTCTGAGGTTTGAAAAAGTCAGTGAAGAGTCTTGCAAAGAAGATTGGCGGATCACATTAAGGACACACCTCAGGAACCTCACGAGATCACTAGATGGAAGAAGTACATGAGACTAGTACAGCACGGAGGCACTATTACCATGGAAGTTACGGTTCTGCACTAGGACTCGAGCCTTCATGAGCGTCAGCCTATGAGCGCAGGAGAGCAGCAAGGAGACATATACCGACGCCATCTCTCGAATTAAGCAACGAGTCACTCTCTTTGGAAGATTCCGAGGAGTCTCTACCTTCCACCGAATTCTGAGGTACCTTTCCACCGGTTTTCTTGTACATATTATTTTTCGTTGTTTTTTCTTTTTTTCAGTTTCTCCTTCATTTTTCTTTTCCACTGGGACAATGTGAATTAAGTATGGAGGGACCAAGTATTTGACGTTGTTTTCTGTTTTGTTTTCTTCCTTGAGTCTCATTTGCATTTTGCATTGTATATAATTAAGTTTTCATAAAAACCCAAAAAATGAGTCTCAACGAAGAAAACAAAACAGAAAACAACGTCAAATAGTTGGTCCCTCTCCCAAACTTGATTCACACTGTCCCAGTGGGAAAGAACAATGAAGGAGAAACCAAAATAAAAAGGAAAAAAATTAAAATAAAAAAGAATACGTACAAGAAAAATGGTGGAAAGGTACCTCAGAACTCGGTGGAAGGTAGAGACTCCTTGGAATCTCCCAAAGAGAGTGACTCGTTGCTTGATTCGGGAGATGGCGTCGGAATGTGTCTCCTCGCTGCTCTCATGCGCTCATAGGCTGACGCTCGTGAATGCTCGAGTCCTAGTGAAGAACCGTCACCTCCATGGTAAGAGTGCCTTCATGCTGTACTAGTCTTATCAACTTCTTCCATCTGGTGATCTCGTGAGGTTCCTGAGGTGTGTCCTGAACTTGATCCGCTAATCTTCTTTGCAAGACTCTTCACTGACTTTGTCAACCCTCAGACTGAACTCACCAACTTACCTATTGTCCTATCCTGCCACTTACTCCACCGCTGGAGCTGACGAATATGCTTATCAGCCTCTCGGAGTGGTCCGTCATGCATGGCTACGAATTGTGGACTGAAAGTGGTAACGGCACTACCATAGAACGGACTCGGTGGGCTACCAGCTGCAGCGCTGCCAGATACTTCTCCTCCATGTGCATTTTCTAATGCCCTTCACTTCTTTGTTAAGCTGATTGCTTCAAGTGGTTCCGTAGAGGCATGGAAGTGGTGGTGCGGGTTTGGGAGGAAGGGGACATTATTTCTGACTGATATGTCCTTGAGAGCATCATAGGAAGGCAAAATCAGACACTGCTCATCTGGCGGGACTAACAAGGAGTATGCATATCTGTCCTCGAGTCGTCCTCTCAGGAATTTTGTCTTAGCTAGCTAGGGGATGTCAAGTCGCTCAATCCCGGCTGTTACTGGTCCCAAGTCGATGTTCCTGGCTGATAAGATGGGGGTGATCAAACCTCCAAAGCTAAGCTAGGGAGTCATGTCCTTCTGAGTCCAAGTCCAGTCGTGATAGTAAAGAAGTCGATCTGTCAAGTATCCAATGAGTCCAAAGTAATAACAGAGGTCTGTAGTGATTGGGTCCTTGAGCAGATGTCCAACCCCCAGTACTAGAATTCTCAGCTCCTCCCTCATTGACTCCTCCATTCTCTTTTTTTTTTTTTTTTGGCAATGACTCCTCCATTCTCACGTCGTCCAAAAAGAATGTGGGCTAGCATCTTATGAACATACCATATTTTTAGATGCCTGATGTGTGCGTTCTTGTTGCTGCATGGCTGGTAGTTTCCCACAATCTCTTACCATAAGAAGTATGCAGTGTTCCCATCTCCTGGAGCGTGGAAACCACGACCATCACTAAACCCAAAAATAGAACGAAGCTCTGTGAAACCCATCCGGTAATCTTCTCTGTGAATTGTCAAGGTAATGTAGCCAAAACCCTCCTCTGGTGATGGATGTTTGCTGTCGTGCTTCCCAACTCATAAAGAAGCCAAGGACTGGCTTGCAACCTCTCTGTGAACTGGGTAAGCCATGTCAAGAAGTGTCTCAAGGCCCATACCCCGGAGAATGGCACGCACATCTCGTAATCGCCCTAGGCTCTGAAGGGTGTCTGAATCTGGGAATCTTGTTGAGGTCCATGTTGATCAAGCTGCGGTACAGCTGAGTGTATATTGGAGGTACCAAGTCTCTGCCTCTTGCCTTCTTTGCACCTGTTCTGCAGGCTTGCCTGACATGAGGTTCCTCTTCCTCACAGAACTGATCCATTGTGCTATTCTCTGCGGTTCGTGTCACCCCGCTGGAGAAGGCCCCTAGGTGCTCCGAGAAAAGCTGAAAACACCCCCAAATTTGGTTCTCACAGCCTTGACTTTGATGCACAACCTAAAAATGTCTAGAGAGACAAAAAAACTCACAAAATAGAAATAAGAAAATGCTAAATTGAAGCTATTTACAAAGGATACTCGTGGGACTTCCTCCCAAGTGAGCTTATTCAAAGTCACTAAACTTGACTCTCACATAGCTTTAGGTTGGAGTTAGTTCTCAGAGGGGTACTGAACCTCCCTCCTCAATGGTGTCATCTGCCAAATAGGGCTTCAGCCTTTACCCATTCACTGTGAACTCCTCAACAGCGTTGTTCAGGAAGACTACAGCTCCATAATGCCTCACCTCCTTTATCTTGAAATAGCCACTCCACCTGGATTGAAGTTTTCATGGGAACAGCTTGAGTCTAGAGTTGAAGAGCAGAACTGAATCTCCTTACTTGAGGTCTCTGGAAATGATCTTCTTGTCATGAAATGCTTTGGTTCTTTCCTTGTAAATTCTTGAGCTTTCATAAGCATCCAATCTCATTTCATCCAGCTCACTTAGTTGGATTAGCCTCCTCTCCTTAGCACTCTTAATATCATAGTCAGAAGCTTCACAGTCCAAAGTGCCTTGTACTCCAGCTCCACAGGAAGATGACAAGCTTTCCCATAGATTAAGTTGTATGGAGTGGTTCCCAAAGGAGTATTGAAAGCTGTTCTGTAAGCCCATAGAGCATCATCAAGCTTCACTGCCCAATCCTTCCTTGTTACACCCACTGCCTTCTCTAGGATAGCCTTGATCTGCCTATCGGATACTTCTACTTGACCATTGGTCTGAGGATGGTAGGGTGTTGACACATTATGCTTAATTCCATACTTTTTTATGAGGTTTTCAAACACCTTATTTATGAAATGGGTGCCTCCATCACTGATTACTACTCTTGGCACCTCAAACTTTGGGAAGATGATGTTTTTGAACACTTTCACCACCACTCTTGCATCATTGATAGGGCTTGACATTGCCTCAACTCACTTGGACACAAAGTCCACAGCAATTAAGATGTATTCATTCCCATAGGATGAGGGAAACGGTCCCATAAAGTCAATTCACCACACATCAAAGATCTCTACTTCAAGAATGGGATTCTGAGACATCTCATTCTATTTGCTGATATTTCCCTTCCTTTGGCAAGGATCACACCTCTTGATGAAGTTGTGTGTGTCCTTCCACAGACTTGGCCATAAGAAACCAGCTTGAAGCACCTTTTCCAGTGTCTTGAATCTTACAAAATGTCTTTCATAGGCGGAGCTGTGACAATGTTGTAGAATGCTTTACACTTTCTCTTCTGTTACACATCTTCTATACAGTTGGTCTTTGCAAAGAGTGTAGAGATAAGAATCATCCCAATAGAACATTGTAATGTCCTTGAAGAACTTTTTCCTCTGATATCTTCCCAGCTTCAAAGGCTCCATACCACTAGCCAAATAGTTGACCCAATCTGCATACCATGGAAACTTCTCTTCTAGCTTTTAAGCTTCTTCCAACTTCTTAGCAGCCTTAACAGCTTCAAGCACAGCATTGATGGCTATAACCTGTTCCTCAGGGAGAGAGTCATCAATTGGGATGTGATCTTCAATTTTAAACCTTGACAGATGATCAGTTACACCATTCTCCACTCATGGCTTGTCCTTGATCTCCAAATCAAACTCTTGAAGCAGCAGGATTCATCTCAACAGTATAGGCTTGCCATCCTTTTTGGCAAGTAAGTATATCAGGGCTGAATGGTCTGTGTAAACTGTCACCCTTGAGCCTACCAAATAGGACCTGAACTTCTCAAATGCAAAGACAATTGCAAGCAGCTCCTTCTCAGTGGTGGCAGACTTGACTTAAGCTTCATCCAGGGTCCTACGGGCATAGTAGATCACATGTAGCTTCTTGTCATTGTCCCAGAAATGCTCCCACTGCATAGTCAGTGGCATCACACATCAGTTCAAAAGGGAGACTCCAGTCTAGTGCTTGGACTATAAGGGCACTGATCAATTACTTCTTGATCCTTTGGAAAGCTTCCTAGCATTCCCCATCAAAGTGAAAGACTGCATCCTTACAGAGCAGTTTTGTGAAAAAGTCTGGTTATCTTGGAAAATTCTTTGATGAACCTTCTGTAGAAACAAGCATGGCCCAAGAAACTTCTGATCCCCTTCGCATTTGTAGGTTGCTCTAACTTCACCATCACTTCTATCTTGGCCTTATCAACCTCAATCCCCTGCTCTAAGATCTTGTGTCCCAACACAATCCTCTACTTCACCATGAAGTGGCATTTCTCTCAATTCAGCACCAAGTTAATCTCCTCACACCTCCTGAGTACCAGGCACAAGTTTGACAAACAAATAGGGAGAGAAGAGTCATACACAGAGAAGACATTAATGAAGACTTCCATGATATGCTCCGTAAGATCAGCGAAAATGGAGAGCACACATCTTTGGAAAGTAGCTGGAGCATTACACAAACCAAAAGGCATTCTCCTATACGTAAAAGTGTCATAAGGGCAAGTAAGTGTGGTTTTCTCTTGATCATTAAGATATATGGGGATTTGGAAAAAACCCTAAATAACCATCAAGAAAGCAGTATAATGGATGATTGACTAATCTCTCTAACATTTAATCAATGAATGGCAATGGAAAATGATCCTTCCTAACTGTTGAATTCAGTTTCCTATAATCAATGCATATTATATGCCATGTGATGGTTCTAGTGGGAATCAGCTCATTATTCTCATTTTTCACTACTGTAATCCCTCCTTTCTTAGGTACCACATGGACTGGTGATATCCATGTGGAATCTGAGATGGGATATATAGTGTCTGTATCCAAGAGCTTTAAAATCTCTTTCTTAACTACTTCCTTAAGGTTTGGGTTCAGCCTCCTTTGAGATCAATGGAAGACATGGATTCATTTTCTAAATGAATTCTATGCATGCACAAGAATAAACTAACTGCCTCCTTAAGGTGAGATACCCTTGATGTCATCTAGAGAGTAACCTATAGCTTTCCTACACTTCTTAAACTCTTGGACCAGCATAGAGGTTTCATCCTCACTTAGCTCATCATTCACAATGACAGGATAAGTAGCATTTGGTCCAAGGAACATATACCTCAACCCTCGTGGAAGTGGCTTTAGGTCCACCTTTGGGGCTTTAAGTTCACTCCGGTCATCTTCTTGTTGATCTTTGAGCTCAGCACCCTCTTTCATACAAGCTTGGTGCTGGATCATCTTAGTGAGGCTTTCAAATCCTGAACTTCCTCTTTGAACCTTGTGACAGTCTAGAAGCCTCAAATATTCAGCATTTTCCACATTCATGTATTGACCCTCTTTCCCTGAAGTAAATGCCAACTGAAGACTTTCCTCTTGAGCCAACTCTTCTAGGTACTCATCAGTCAACTTCTTCAACGTCTCAATTCAGAACTCTTATCCTTCTATGGTGGGCTTCTTCATCACCTCCTTGATGTCAAACTTCATTATGTGGTCCTTCCCTAGGTGAAGATCTATCTTCCTTCTCTAACATGAATGACAGCTCCAGTAGTAGCAAGGACAGGCCTTCCAAAGAACAGTGGGTCTCTTGGCTCTTCATCCATCTCAAAAACTATAAAATCACTAGGGATCTCTGCAACCTTGATAGGGAAGTCTTCAAGCATTCCCACTGGAGATCTCATTGATCTATTAGCCAATACCAATTGAATCCTGCAGGATTTGTAAGAAGAGAATTCCAAAGTTTTGGCAACTGAGAGAGGCATCAAACTAACACTTGCTCCCAAATCCACTAGGCATCTTTCAAAGGACAGGGGACCAAGAGAGCAAGGTAGTGTAAAGCAGCCTGGATAGTTCAACTTCTTTGGGATGGTTTTTCTAGACAGAATTGAGTTGACTTCATGAGTTAACGCAACCATTCCCTCCAACAGCTTGGTCTTCTCCTTGATGGCATCCTTCAGGAACTTGCTGTATTGAGGAACCATTAAGAAAGCTCCAATCAAAGGCATAGTGATTTGAACCTAATCTATTTGCTTGTCAAGATTGCCCTATACTTCTCCATCAGCTGTTTCTTGAACCTTCCTAGGAAAGGGAGCCTTGGTTCATAGGGTGGGGGCTGAAATGTTGTCACCTTGGGTGCAGGGATATGTGTTCTTGCTGGAGCAGATTTCTCCTCTTCCAGCTTGCCCTTTCCTTTATCATTACTCAAGTGTTTCCCCACAGTCAACCTTCAAGCTAGGTTCATATATTTCTTGATCAAATTCTCAGATTCCTCCTCTCCTTTCTTGAGGTCGTTGTCCTCAATGGGTACCCTGGGTGGTAACTCTTTGTCACTTTTTAAAGTGATGGTATTGGTATACTTCTTGGGGTTTGGTTCAGGTTTGCTAGGAAGTTGACCCATTGGTCTCTTGGAGTTGGAGGTGACTTGAGCTACTTGGTTGTCAATGGTCTACATATGATGTTGAAGACTTTCCACTTTGGCATTGAAGTCACTCTTCATAGTGCTTATCTCAATAACTGATCTTCCCTGACCTTCCAGAATCTGTCTAAGTAAAGAATTGGCTTATCCTGAGGTTTAGAGTGAGAGGAACTATCCTGACCTTGTTGGTTTGAGTAAAAGGTCTGGTTGTTGTATTGGGGCTTTTGTTGGTAGTTCTCAGTGTTTTTGTATTGAGGTTTCTGCTGGTAGGCTCTCTGCTTGGTGGTTCCTTGTGGTTTTTTGTGTGGGTATACCTGATCACCAGGATTTTCCATATTGGGGTTCCTGTAGGAGATATTGTTGTTACCTATGTAGTTTGGGTTGTACCCCCTTTAATAGCCTTGACCTCCAACATAGTTGACTTCCTCATGCTCTTCCTCAAAACTCACATCTTGTTGCTGCTGACCTTGGTCAAATTTCCCAAGTTGACATTCCTTTGAGTAGCTTGGAGCATTTTCTCCATCCTGTCACATAGAGCTTGAAACATCCCATCTGCTTCAGCTAAGCCTAAAAAGTTTCCATTGCTAACAGTGTCCAGCATCATCCTGTACATGGGAAGCATGCCCATGTAGAGTGATGCAATCCTCAGAAGCAGTATCCAGCCAACCAACCCGGTGCCAACCATGGAAATAGAAAACATGGAGTTAAGGAGGGCCAAAGAGACATGTGAGCTGAGTTATTCTCTTAGTTTTGCTTAAGTCAGAACCGGGTTTTGTCTTAGGTGTTATCAGTCTTATCAAACTCTCTTCCATCGAGTTTGTGGCGACTATCGATCCACCAGTTCGTTTCCCTATCATTTTGAGCTCATCGAACAGTGCCGGACGGCCAGCCGATCGAGAATCGTCCATATCCAATCTATCAGAAATCATCGAGACGCGTCCCGTACCACGTCCCAAAGACCACCGTACCGCGTCCCGGAGAGCATCGTGCTGCGTCTCGAGTCATCGTGTGATGTGATCATGGACCGGCTGGAAGATCAAGGACTGAACAGCACGGACCAGGAGGATGATCTGTTCGTACCAAAGGGGCCTATGACTCGTTCAAAGACCAAGAAGCTTGGTAAAGCAGTTGACAGCAATCTCTTGATAGCTTGGAAGCAAGAAGACGTGTTTAAAGACATAAGGAGCAACCGTGATACTCTCACTTCCATTCAAGCCATCACATACTCTAGCTGATCATCATCTAGGCAAGTGTTACTTGTGGGTGCTCTTTTTCCCTTGATTAGTTTTGTCCCAATGGGTTTTCTAAATCAAGGTTATTAGCGAGACCTCTTGTTTCACTCCTCATCACCTAGTTGATGATCATGGCCGTGCCTTTCTCTTCATATGGACCGGCTTCATTTTATCTTTGTTTTGTTTTAGACTATAGTTTCAGTTTCCTTCNTGGTCTTGTGACCTTTCCAAGGGAGCGTGTTCCCATTATTGCCTTAGAATTCGAATGGTCTTGGTTCTGTCAAGCCATTCTATATATGTTTCTCACTTCTCTTCTAAGGAAGACATCATATCTTTTATCAAAAACCTTTGTTATTTTCTCTCTTT